>SZYD01000446.1:0-89143 GCA_009363875.1 Mikania micrantha | reverse complement strand
ATATGTATGTATTTATTTTTAAGCTTGTTTAAAAAATATGATAATTATAATGTCTAATGTTAAATTAATTCTAATAAATGATTATCATATTAAAAACTTATATGTATGTCACGAACATACACACATAGTAATAATATGTTCACATTTTGTTATACATACATACATGCATAGATTATTTAGATAAATCAAATACAACTCTTCTTACATATAATATGTATACACATGCATGCGTGACACACCAAGAAAATTATATAAATATAAGTATATATACACACACACGGTTACACACATATATTTACAAACAATCTTATCACACTCCTATCACCAACAATAACAATACTCTCTACTCTTTTCCACATACATCACCATCCAAATACACATGCATATACACGATACATATATATAGATATGCAGGCATATATACATATGATACACATACAAGTATATATCTCTCTCTATCTCGACACACACACAACATTCAAAACAAGCAAATATGACAAAAATTCTTACCCCCTCTTTCATTACCCATACCCCCTCATTCTCCTTTTCCATATAAACATCACCTCATTTTATTCCTTTCTTTCTTCCACAATACCCGAAATATACATCTCTCCATATATACCTACACACAATTCGGTATCCATACATACAAGTATTACCCACAAGAAATAGAATCTCTACACCACACCCGCTTTACCCAATCCACCTCCTCCCTTTCCTCTCACTTTGACCGACCACTTCCCCCTCTCTCTCCTTCCTCTTTTCGGTAATAAAACCACACCTCACTCATCTTTCTTCACATTCAAAACTTAAAAGTTTCACTCTCTCATATTCTCCCTAGAGCTCCACGATTCAGCCCTCTCCCTCAAGCATTTCGACGATTTGGAGGTCACAACACAGGCCAACTCGAGTCCAAGGGTTGCATTGACACAAAGTTAGCTTGTTACTCTCAAATGCTCAAAAGTTTTGTTCTATCTACTCTTCCTTTCACCACAACTCACGACAGCCCCAAACCCCATTCTAAACTCCTTTTTCCAAAACCATACAAACATGGGTTCTCACTCAGTAAACGAAAAACACACATGCATGCACATGCATGTGTGAAAATTCGACTTTCTAGGCCAAAACCATGATTTTCGTTACAAGGATCCTTACATTCATAAAATCAATTTTATTCCCATCTAAACACCCAAGACCATGGGGGATGAGTACCTAGAACGATCCATACACATGCAAGTCTTGCATGTGATATCATGATCTTGGAAATCCATAACTTCCATTTTCGTATGTAGCATGAACCCTAAATTCATTCTATGTTTTCTACATGTCTTAACAGCCCACAACCACCTTGGAAACGTTGCACACAAGTGTTAAGCTCAAGTGTAAGAACCACTTACAAAATAGTTATATATGCATGCATGTATGTAAAAATGAAAACTACAACTTAAAATGCTTATATGTATGTCTCGAAATTTTTGATCAGGTCTAGATATGATTTTATTGCTGGAAATATTTTATAAAAGATTGGGTTTTGATGATAGGAATGTTATATTGTTAATTTTGCCCCAAAAACCAATTTTTAAGACTTGTAAGTATGTTAAATATAAAAATTATGTTAACAGTTTTCTGGACAGAATGTATAATTAAAATGAACTTATAATAATGTTGTATAACACTCAAAAAGTTTGAGTATTTATTGTTATGTCTAGAATAAGTTATGGATTTATAAAATTCCTATAAATCTTGATAAAATCATCAAAAATAGCTCCTGTGTGATAAAAATTCTAAGTATAAATTATTCGGTATAAATATAGTTAGAAGACCTGGGAAAAATATTGAAACTAAAAGTTATAGTTTAACCTAATTATTTGCCATTTAAAATGTTGGTAAAGGCTAAAAATACGAATAAAATTTATTACTGTTCAAAATATGAAGTAAATATTTTTCCCAGTATTCTAATGATACTGGAAAGTCTCAGTAAAAATATGGTAATTTTAGTGACTGTTAAGTATTTATTTTGTTATTTAATATAATAAATAGGGCAAAAATCATTTTATTATAGTAAATGACCTTCTAAAATTATGAAATTTAACAGTGACCTTAGAACGTGATTTTGTTACTGTATAAAAAGTGTTGTAATTTTTACATATCGGGAAATATTTATTATAATATAATGGGATTTAAAATGCTAAAACTGTTTAAAATAGTAAACAAGCTTTAAAAATTCTGAAAAATTATACAGGAGTTAAATAACATCAGTATGAGACTAATAAATATTTTCGGAATTTTTTAGTGATCAGAATCATTATCTGGAAATTTTTGAGGATTTTAACGTATAAAAACAATTTGTGATACAAGTGGTTAATATAAAAATAATAGGGAATGAGTAAATAAAAATTTACCCAGACCCTTTACGATAAAAAGTAATGGGTAAAAACATATAAATATGTAAACTTATATTCTCATGTAATTTTGAATACTCGAAAATAAAGTTAATGAAAACAATATCGCATCAATGTTTATGGCATGAACAATTACTAAAATTTAAACATACACTAGGCAAGTGAACCAATCAAGATTTACCATCAATCCCTTCAAATCGACAGATAACCATACATCAGTAGCAGGTGAGTTCATGTGATCCCTTTTCTTTTACTGTTTTGGGATACTGAAAGCATGCTCCATAAACTGTTTATAAAATGTTATTTATGTGATAATGAACGTCCGTTTCAATAAATTGCTTCCCTAGACATTAAACATAATTTACAACCATTAACTCATAGTAGAGCCGGTGAGTATATGGGTAGTACTACTTGGGGAAATCCCCACGCACAGTGGCCCGAAAGGTGGGCCTTATAAAAGTAAGGTTGAAACCCCACTGAGGTTATTGGCAACCGTTGTGGCATATATTCTTATGATACATAAATGACCGAGGGCAGGAACGGGTCTCGAATGGGAAGTAGATTTGGTTTGACCATGTTGTGGGCTAACAGTGTATGAGGCAAACGCCCGAGCATGGAACAGGGTTGGTTGTATTGTTATTGAATTATCACATGTTATATTATTACTGATTGTGTCATATTATTAAACTCATGTTCTCACCAACTTTTTAGTTGACGTATTTTAGCATGTCTTTCAGGTTGAATTGGTAAGAGTAGGAGAACTGGATGAGCTCCTAGAGGAATAGTGATGGCTTTAGAATGGAGTTGAATTAAAAAACAATTTTATGATTATTGAATTTTGTTTATTGGGCCCTGCGTGGCAATTTAGACAATTTGTGGTGTGTTGGATAATTTATTTGCTTTAGTTTGCTTTGGGCTATGGATTATTTAAACTATGCTTCCGCAAAGTTAGTTAAATGATTGAAATCAATCGTCATGCCCTAATCCCCTCGGGTTGGGGTGTTGACAGGTTGGTATCAGAGCCAAGGTTATAGAGAATGAGGTGCCTTAGTATACCTAAGACTATAACCGAGAGAATTGGGACAAATAGGTAGGAAAAATAGGGAACTTAGGAATTAGGAAATATTGCTTTAGGAAATCTAGGACAAGTTAAATTATCAAATATTCTAATTAATATTGCAGGAAAATGGATTCAAAGGGTAAGGGAATCAACAAGAGCGGACCATCAAGCCGACCACGAGTCTTCGCAAGGAGAGATTTCCCACCAGCGGTTCGCGAGAGTTCGGAGGAGTTACATCGACAGTTTCCGCAACACTATAGTCCGCTGCCAGAGGATGCATACTTCTCTTCATCAGAGTCGGAGCCAATGGAGTATAATGATGCTGCATCTACTACGCCCAGTAGATCTCGCACTAGATCTATGTCTCCTCCCTTACCCCGTATTGAACCTAGTGACGGACCTGTTAGGAGACCCAACCTGTTATGGGAGCGAGGCCGGGAGCCTCCATGTCTTTTCGTGTGCCCAGGAGTGGACCTCTTTATCCTACCATGGGAGAACCTGATCTGGTTCAGCCCGCGCGTCATAGCGTGCACTTAGGGCATTCTGCTCGCCATGGGATGGATATGGCGGGTCCGAGTAGGAGCAGAGCTGTAGATGTCAACCCGCAGAGAGAAGAAAACTACATGCTGTGGTCTGCTATGTTCGAGCAGGAAAAGAAGGCAACCCAACTAGCGGAACAATTCCAAAGGCATATAGGAGCAGTCACACTGCAACTGGAAATGACACGCAAAGAACTGAAGGAGACCCGTGAGGCTCGACAGGCAACAAAGAAGAAGGGATTCTTTGCAACTGTGTGGGATTCACTACGTGGGAAGAAGACTTAGGGACTGATTTTTTTTTTTTTTTATTTTTCATTATGAATTATGTCATTTGATGTACTATGAGACAATATGGGATTGCATGCCCAATCTTGATGTATTATGAAACAATTGGGATTGATAGGGATATTTTCCCTGATGGTGCATTGGAAACATGATGGTGAAACATTTTGAATTATGTAATGAATGGGTTGAAACATTGAGAAATTTGGTTTCTATGAATTATTATTGGTTGTCATGATGAATGAATGTGATAATATGATACATCATGAGATATTTTGGATGTATGATTTTAAATGTATGGATTTGAATTGGTTGCCTAAATATATTTTTGTTTTCTCTTTAACAATTGTTATCTATGAATATGACACAATAGTGAAACTAAATTAATTGCTCAATAATGACTAATAACAATAATTTTCTCTACGTGTGAAACTCATGATATAGAATGCCTCCCCGACGTAGCCAACGACTAAACCGTGGTCAACTCAATACGGGAGCAAATCCAAATCCGCGAGCTGGACGAAGAAGGAATCCACCACCACCTCCCCGGAAAACTCAGTGAATCACGCTGAAAATGAAGAAAACCCCTTGGAGGGCAACCCAAATGCAGGAGGAAATGAAGGAGACCGGAACAGGGAAGACAGAATGACTGATCTTATCACTAGACATATCCAAAACGCGATACCTACCATCGCCGCGCAAATCAGGGCTGATATGAATATAGAAAATCAAAACGAAAATGCCCACGGAGCTGGAGGGCCAGAAATCGAACAAGTAGAAACAGAAGAACGTAAGGGATGCTCATACAAGACCTTTATGGCCTGCAAACCCAAAGATTTTGAAGGAAAGGACGGTGCAGTAGAGAGCAATAAGGTGGTTGGAAGATATGGAGTCAGTGTTAGATATCAGCGATTGCAAGGAGGAAAACAAGGTGAAATATGCAACTCACTCTCTTAAGGGATCTGCGTTAACTTGGTGGAACACCATTGTCAAGACTAGGGGACGAAACACCATTAAAGCCATGAAGTGGAAAGATTTTAAGGATATTGTTACTGAAAAATTCTGCCCGATTAATGAACTGGAAAGAATCGAAGCGGAATTTCTAGCACATGAAATGGTTGGATTGGACCACACCAAATACATCAACCGATTCAACGAGATGGCGTTACTCGTGCCACACTTGGTTACCCCTGAGACTAAAAGGATTGGAAGGTACATCTGGGGTTTAGCACCACAAGTTAGGGGATATGTCAGGACAGCAAGACCAGCTACTTTTCAGTCTGCAGTAGAGTTAGGAGGAACGCTTACTGAAATAATGTGCGAGATGTGGGAAGATAAACCAAGAAAAGGTGGGAGATAAGAGGAAGGGGCAGGATAACAGGAATGATAGGAAAGGAGATCACAAGTTTAGGAGATTGAAGGAAAGAGAATGACTTTGGCAAGGCAAAGGAATCAACTGTACCCAGACCAGGGAGAAAGCTATACCTAGGAACTAGTCCTTGGTGTGACAAATGCAAGATACATCACCAAGGAGAATGCAACCCAAAGTATTGCTATAAGTGCAAGAAAGCAGGACACCTCCTCAAGGATTGTAGAGCCAAGGATGTAGCTAGATGCTATGAATGCGGAGACCCTGGGCATTGAGGAATGTGTGCCCAAAACTGAAGAGAGATAAGCCGCAGAAAGCAACCGGAAGAGCATTTGTACTTACCGCAACAGAAGCGCAGAAGGATCCGGAAATGATAACGGGTACGTTCCTTTTAAACAATCATGTTGCTAATGTATTGATTGACACGGGTGCCACATAGTTTTATATCAACAAAATTTCGATCCTTACTCGATAAGCAAACCCACTGTTTGAAAGATATATGTGAAGTAGAGATAGCCACTGGAAAAGTGATAAGTATAAAAGAAATGTTGAAAGATTGTGAATTAGTTATGGAAGGACAAAAGTTTAAGATTGATTTACTGCCTATTGAATTAGGAGGTTTTGATGTAGTTATTGGAATGGATTGGCTAACCATGAATAAGGTAAAACTTAACTGTGAACATAAGACTATGACAATTCCTTTAGTTAACAATAAGAAGGTAATCGTGATTGGACATAAGGTGAGAGAATTACCACAAATCATTTCGTATGCAAAGACGGAGAGGTATTCAAGGAAGGGAAACATGATTTACTTGGCCTATGTAGTCATCAAGAAGGAAGAAACAGTACCCAAGGAAATACCAATTGTATCTGAATATATGGATGTATTCCCTGAAGAGTTGCCAGGAATGCCGGCACCAAGACAAGTGGAATTCAGAATTGATTTGATACCAGGAGCAGCACCAGTAGCTAAAGCACCTTATCGCTTAGCGCCATCCGAAATGCAAGAAATGGTGACTCAAATACAAGAGCTGATGGATAAGGCTTTATAAGACCGAGCTTTTCTCCATGGGGAGCCCCAGTATTATTCGTGAAGAAGAAGGACGGAACGTTGAGAATGTGCATCGACTACCGAGAGCTAAACAAAGTTACTATATAAAGAATCGTTATCCACTCCCCAGAATCGATGATTTGTTTGATCAACTTCAAGGGGCAAGCTATTTTTCAAAGATAGATTTAAGATCGGGATATCATCAATTAAGAGTTAGGGATGAGGATGTCCCTAAAACCGCGTTCAGAACTCGTTACGGACATTATGAGTTTATGGTAATGCCTTTCGGGCTTACAAACGCACCTGCTGTATTTATGGATCTCATGAACCGAGTATGTAAACCATACCTGGATAAATTGTGATAGTATTCATTGATGATATACTAATATACTCAAAGAATGCGAAGGATCATGAAGAGCACCTACGAACGATGCTAGAACTCTTAAGGAAGGAAAAATTATTTGCTAAGCTGAGCAAATGTGAATTTTGGATGAGAGAAGTACAATTCTTGGGGCACATTATAAACGAAGAAGGAATACAGGTAGACCCTTCAAAAGATAGAGGCAATTAAGGGATGGGAGACGCGAGAACTCCTACCGAAATAAGACAATTCCTGGGATTGGCTGGTTATTACAGAAGATTTATTGAAAATTTCTCGAAATAGCACTACCGTTAACTACGTTAACTCAGAAGAAAGTGACTTTTGAATGGGGAGAAAAACAACAAGAAGCATTCGACACTCTAAAGCAAAGGTTATGTAGTGCACCCATATTATCCTTACCAGAAGGGAATGAAGATTTCGTGGTGTACTGTGATGCTTCTAGAATGGGACTAGGTTGTGTGTTAATGCAAAGGAAGAAAGTAATTGCATACGCATCACGACAATTGAAAACACATGAGAAAAACTACACCACCCATGACTTAGAATTAGGAGCGGTAGTGTTTGCTCTAAAGATATGGAGACACTACTTATATGGAACGAATTGTGTAATCTATACTGATCACAAGAGTTTACAACATATACTTGATCAGAAAATACTGAATATGAGACAAAGGATGGGAGAGGTAGAATTGTTAAGTGATTACGACTGTGAAATCCGGTACCATCGGGAAAGGCAAATGTGGTAGCAGACGCTTTGAGTCGAAAAGAAAGAGAGATTCACTAAGAGTAAAAGCACTAAAAATGACAGTAGCGATTGACTTAAAAGAAAACATACTTAAAGTGCAACAGGAAGTCTTATCCAAGGAAAACTTAAGGGAAGAATCACTAACGAAAAGTGAGAAGCAATTTGATGAAGAAGATCAAGGTGGGTTAAAAGCATGTAAAGGGAAGATATGGATACCACTGCATGGGGGTATGAGAGAAGTAATTTTAGAAGAAGCCCATAAGTCCAGATACTCTGTGCACCCCGGTGGTGATAATATGCAACTCACTCTCTTAAGGGATCTGCGTTAACTTGGTGGAACACCATTGTCAAGACTAGGGGACGAAACACCATTAAAGCCATGAAGTGGAAAGATTTCGTCCCTTCCGGGGCGCGAGCGGCGGCAGATTGTCAGGATCGCAGTCTCCGGTCACACAACATGCGAGACCTATATGTCTGATTTCTTACGTACATCCAATAATTTGGATAAAACAGTTTAGTAATATCAGAGTTGCGGAAGTGAAGTATAAATTAACAAGACAGTTTAATCATTCATAGTTGCGGAAGCGTTAAATCAAAATGGTTTTCAAAGCGATATGTGACAATAGTTGCGGAAGCGATTTAAGCTGATTAACATTACATAACGATCAAATGGTAATGAATGTTTGATAAACTAAGACACTTAAATAGATGCATGCGACTCCGGCCTAGCATCCTATTCCTGGTGCGCGTGCCTTAGTTACCTGAGAAAACATGCGAGTAAAAGGTCAACACAATGGTTGGTGAGAGCACAGGTTTGTAATCAGCAGTAAACATCAAATGTTAAAGTAAAGTTAGTTTGCAGGTCTATTTTTCAATACAATGCAATATCAATTGATAGCTAGTCAATATGTGTTATATCATATGCGGGTTCGTAACCGAAGCTAACATGCTGCCTCCCGCCATATCCATCCAAGATATGGCAAATGTTGTTTGGTCAATTATGCACTGTTCCGACCTCCAGTCGGGGTGGCCATACGGCTCGCAACAGTGGGGCTTGTCAGGCCAAATAGTACTATTCAGAATTACCACGCTGAGCGCAACGCGCTATTAACGGTTCGAGGTGTGTTTAATGAGGACTTATCAGTTTGTGGATGAATGTCACACATATGTATATACGATATTAGCATGTACAAAAATAACCAAAAGTGTGTAAGTTGTTCAAAACAGTTGTTTGCAATGTTTTCTCCCCCAAAGGTAGAAAATGTAAAAAGGGGCCGTGAACTCACCTTAGCGAAGTAAACAACGTAAGCGTAAGCTCCTGTGTAGTCAAGTAGTCAGTCACCGGCTACCTATATCGTACACTATACGTGAGTTCGTGTAAGTGATCGTGTTACGTGATCGGTAATTCTCGGTCGATCATGTCTGTCCGTGTCGGTCTACATTGACCGTGTTTGACCGTGTGTGTCGACGACCCGTTGGTGAACCATGTGTTGGTTGTGTATTGTGAAACATTCGTGTTGGTGCTCGTTGTGTGCAAAACGCAAGTCGTGTCTATGGACAACTTACCATTTATAGTAAGTTCACAAGCATATTGATTTTAGAGTTCTAGCATGTTCATTAGTCCTACGTGATCATGTTAACACATAGCACATCATCATACACAAGGTCACATAATTCGTTTACAACATGTTTGCACATAAAAGTTTCCTGAAAAGGAAAGTTTCCATTCCTAGTATTCGTGACAACGGAAAACCATCTAACTTAGTATCTAATCATCATACTACAACATAATAAGTCATCTAGCATGCTCGAATCACACGTCATGTTCACAAATCGATTTTTGTTAAAAATAAAGTTACTATAAATAGTAACTTTGTGTGTTTTGCATCAAATGACCATCTTAATATTTCTAAACCCATTTTCATGTCACCAATCATCATAACAACAATCTAACATCATTTAAACATGCAAACATGGTCCATAACATCATCTAGCAATACTTTGACCCGAAAGTTACTAAATATAGTAACTATGTCAAAATGACCATAAACATTATCAAAATCACATTCTAAGTGTTCAAATCATCATCTTAACATCCTAATAGCAATTCCTCATACTGCATGTTCATCACTCTCACTCATCATCATCTTGTAACTCAAAGTTACTAAAAATAGAAATAAAATACATAAATAATTTTAAACATCATCTATTCATGAAATCAATTCATCCAATGTTATCAAGAAACATATCTAATATATCACCATTTCATCATGGATCATACATGCATGGCATTATAATGTCATAAAATCATCATTCAAGCATATAGGTTCATACTCATCACTTTAGATCAAATAAAACTCAATCTAAACATCATAGATCATCAAGACACAATTTATATCATCAAACCCATTCAACCACAAGAAATTCGTGCATTGTGATGGGTGGGTGCTTGTATGTGAGTGGATCTTCATGCATGTGGGTTTTTACCCATTGCATGTTCAATCTAACTATCAAGAAGCAAGTAAAACTACCTTAGATGCTTCTCGATCGCTGGAATGAAGTTGAATCAAGGATTGGGCAGCTCCAAGAGTGGCTGAGAGTGATCTCTTAGGAGTTCCAAGTGATGATGATGAAGACAACAAGCTTTCCAAGCTTCTTCTTGTTCCAATGGCTTCCTAGGAGCTTCAAAGCTTCATCAATGGAGTTTTTCTGGTGAAATGATGGAGAAATGGAGTTGTGTGCGAGGTTGAGGTACTATGCCGAGAGAATAGGATTAGAATGATTAAAGTGAGATAGGTTGAGTGTAAATCTAATTTTTGCGATCTGTGCATGTCAGGCGTAACGCCGCCTGACGGGCTAAAGGTGTAGGCGTTTACGCGCGGTGGATTTGTGTCCGCTGAGTCCCTTGTCCCGCGCGCATCGCCTGAGATGGGTGTTTCGGGTCAGGCGTACCGCCTGGCCCATATGTAAGGCCACTAAGCCTGTTTTGTTGTTCTAGGCCCGTTCTCGCCCGTTTCTCGACTGTAGAACATCGTTCGAGTGTCGTTTGGACTCTAATCGTCAATTATTAGCCATAATGACTTGTGAAGTGCGTCTTCGGTGTTTAGTTGTTGTGATGTTCACTGACGTTCGTGAGACTCGTGTGTGTTTCGGTAATTCCTCGAATTATCGATGATTGTTTGTGTTCGTGTCTAACGAAGTGTTTGCACGCTTGATTAATCCTAATCAACGTGTGATGCACAATTCAATAATTCCCCGAATTATTGTTTTGCGTTAGTGTTGTGTTTGCCACACTTGGTTTCCAAAACTAATGTGCAATGTACGATTCGATAGCTCCACGGGCTATCGTTTCGCAGTAGTTTGTGTTCAGCTCATCTAATTAAACATAATTAAATGAAATGCAACAAGTATGAATGTGAAATGTAAAGAATATAAGAGCTGCAATTTACCTGAAATTGACGGGTGTCACATCCATCCCTTGTTGAAAGAAATTTCGTCCCGAAATTTGATGTTGTGTGTTGTAGTGTTTGAGAAGTAATAGTGTTTGAGAAACAAAAATTTTTCTGGTTGTCACATCATCTTGTTGAAAGGAATTTCGTCCCGAAATTTATTCGTTGTTGCCGACGTTCGACGTTGTCTGTTTGAAGAGATGGGGATATTTGCGCATCATCTGATCTTCACGTTCCCACGTGAATTCAGGTCCGCGTTTCGAGTTCCATCGAACCTTGACAATGGGTATCTTGCTCTGTTTGAGTTGTTTGACCTCACGGTCCATGATTTCTACCGGCTCTTCCACGAACCGTAGCTGTTCATCCACCTGGATCTCATCCAGTGGAACTATAAGTGTGTTTCATCTGATAAGCACTTTTTCAGGTTCGAGACATGAAATACGTTGTGAACTCCATCGAGTTCGGTTGGTAAGTTGAGTTGGTATGCCACTGGACCAATCCTTTTCAGGATCTCGAAGGGTCCAATATACCGTGGGTTCAATTTGCCTCGATTTCCAAAAGAATGACGCCTTTCCATGGTGAGACTTTCAGAAGGACTTTATCTCCTACTTGAAATTCCAGAGGTTTTCGGCGTTTGTCGGCATAGCTTTTTGACGATCACGAGCTGCTGCCATGCGGTTTCTGATTTGCACGATTTTCTCGGTTGTTTCATGCACAAGTTCCGGGCCAGTGAGCTGACTGTCGCCCACTTCCGCCCAACAGATAGGTGACCGGCATTTCCTGCCATAGAGTGCCTCAAAAGGCGCTGCTTTGATGCTTGTGTGGTAGCTGTTGTTATAGGAAAATTCTACCAACGGCAGGTGAGTTTCCCAACTATTTCCAAAGTCTACTACGCATGCTCGTAGCATATCTTCGAGGGTTTGTATTGTGCGTTCGCTGGCCATCAGTTTGGGGTGGTATGCTGTACTCATATCCAACCGGTGCCAAGCGACTTTTGTAATGATTTCCAGAAGTTAGAAGTGAATCTGGCGTCTCGATCTGAAATGATGGAGATTGGCACTCCATGTCGTGAGACCACTTCTTTGACATAGATTCTGGCTAGTTTTTTCCATCTTGTCGTTCTCCTTGATCGCGAGGAAATGTGCTGACTTAGTTAGTCGGTCCACAATCACCCATATTGTGTCACACCCACTTGGGGTACGGGTGTAATTTGGTGATGAAATCCATGGATATTTGTTCCCATTTCCACATGGGGATCTCAGGTTGTGTGAGTAATCCAGATGGTTTCTGGTACTCGATCTTGACTTTCGCACACGTCAAGCATTTGCCCACGTAGGTGGCAATGTCGGCTTTCATATGTGGCCACCAGTAAAGTATCTTCAGATCATGATACATTTTATCGGATCCAGGGTGAATGGAATATCGGGATTGTGAGCCTCGTCCATCACAAGGTCTCGTAGGTTCCCATTATGCGGAACCCAGATGCGTTCCATGAAATACTGTAAGCCATCGGCTTTTTCCGTAAGTTGTTGCTCCATTCCCCTCAGTGATTCAGCCGCTAAGTTTTCAGGTCTAAGTGCCTCCACCTGGGCATTACGTATCTGTTCAGGGAGGTTGGGAAGAATGGTGAGTTGTAAAGCTCTTACCCTCTGGGTTTCGGTGTATTCTTCCGACTTAGGGCATCGGCCACTACATTGGCCTTCCCTGGGTGATACTTGATGGCACACTCATAGTCGTTTAGGAGTTCGAGCCAGCGACGCTGTCGCATGTTCAGTTCCTTCTGCTCGAATATGTGTTGGAGACTCTTGTGATCAGTGTATATCGTACACTTGGTACCATACAGGTAGTGTCTCCAGATCTTAAGTGCAAATACCACGGCTCCAAGTTCTAAGTCGTGGGTGGTGTAGTTCTTCTCGTGTACCTTTCAGTTGTCGAGAAGCATATGCGATCACCTTCTCTCGTTGCATCAGCACGCATCCGAGCCCTTGTATCGAGGCATCGCAATATACTACGAAGTCTTCCGTCCCATCGGGAAGGGATAGGATAGGATAGGTGCACTACAGAGCTTCTGCTTGAGAAGTTGGAATGCAGCTTCTTTGTTTTCAGTCCAGAGGTATTTCTTGTCCTTGTGGGTTAAGGCTGTGAGTGGTTGGCTATCTTTGAAAATCCTTCGATAAATCGCCGATAATAGCCTGCCAAGCCTAGGAATTGTCGCACCTCAGTTGGGGTCTTTGGTGCTTCCCAGTTCTTGATTGCCTCTATCTTAGACTTATCCACATAAAATCCTTGTTCATTAACAATATGTCCCAAAAATTGGACTTCTCGGATCCAGAAGTCGCATTTTGAGAGTTTAGCGTACAGCTTCTCTTTTCGTAGCAGTTCAAGAGTCAATTGAAGATGCTCTTTTGTGTTCCTCCTGGGTTTTGGAATAAATGAGAATATCATCTATGAAGACAATGACGAACTTGTTGAGGTATGGTTTGCACACTCTATTCATGAGGTCCATGAATACTGCAGGTGCGTTTGTCAGCCCAAACGGCATGACCAGAAAACTCGTAATGACCATACCGGTGCGAAAAGCAGTCTTAGGGATATCCTCTTCCTGAATCCTTAGCTGATGATACCCAGATCGCAGATCGATCTTGGAGTAGTAACTCGATCCTTGCAGTTGATCGAACAGATCGTCGATCCGAGGTAAAGGGGTAACGGTTCTTGATTGTTACTTTGTTTAACTCCGGTAGTCGATGCACATACGAAACGTGCCATCTTCTTCTTTACGAATAAGACCGGAGTCCCAAGGTGAGAAGCTTGGTCTAATGAACCCTTGTCCAACAGCTCTTGCAGTTGATTGGACAGTTCCTGCATTCCGAAGGTGCAAGTCGATATGGGCTCGTGCGATAGGTGCTGCTCCCGGCACAAGGTCTATGCGGAACTCCACTTGTCGAGGTGGTGGAAAGTCCTGGTAGATCCTCCGGGAAAACGTCGGGATATTCGCATACGACTGGGATGTCTTCTATCCTTTTCTCCTCTTCAGTCTTGTCGGTGATAAGCGCCAATATGGCAGTGTATCCTTTTCGTAAGCATTTTTGAGCTTTCATGCACGAGATGATGTTCAGAGGAGTGTCACTCCTTTCGCCCTTGATGTCTAGAGTTTCTCCGCTAGGGAGAGGTATGCGCACAACCTTGTCGTGGCAAATGATTTCAGCCTGGTTTTTAGACAACCAATCCATGCCCACTACGACATCAAAACTGCCTAGTGTAACCGGCATGAGGTCAATCTTAAATTTATGGCCTGCTAGCTCTAAAGTGCATTCTCTCAGAATGTGCTTAGTTACAATCAATTTACCATCAGCTAGCTCTACTGTATATTCAACCTCTAAGGGTGTTGGGGTTATGGCAAGTATCTCACTAAAGTCCTTAGATATAAAGCTTTCTCAGCTCAGTATCATCAAACAATACAGTAGCATAATTATCGTTTAAGAGATACGTACCGGTTGCAAGGTTGGGATCCCTCCTGGCCTCCTTGGCCCCAATCACGAAGGCTCGTCCCCTCGCTCCATTGTTCCCGTTGTTGTTCGGTGGTTGTTGTTCTTTTTCAGGTGCGGGCAATCCTTCTGAAGTGCCCTGGTTTCCCACATTCGAAGCAACCCTTCGGTGCTTCAAGTTGTTGCTGTTGTTGTGGCTGCTGCGGGGTTTTTGTCATTAGTTCACCCCTGCAGTCTTTGGCTGCATGTCCCCCTTTTCCGCAGCGCTGACATTGGAAGCGGCCACATTGACCCGGTGCATGATGGAAGTTGCACTTGTGGCATTTGGGGTGTTTTCCAGCATAACCTCCTTGATTCTGGGTGGTTGGGACTGGGTGGGGCATAAGCTGGGTTGATCCAAACTTACGTTGCTGTGGTGGTGGTGGTTGGAGAGTGGTTGGTTTGTTCTGGGTGTCATCCATTTTCGTTTGCCCTTGTCGTTGGTTGTGGTCACAGCACCACGGGGTGGCAAGAGTCCTTGTGCAACTGCTGAATCAGTGAGCTTGGTGAGTCAGTCGCACAGCTTGTTGCATGGTGATGGGGTCAGCAGAGAGAGCACCATGCCCTGAATTTGAGGTGGCAGTCCATCGATGTACTTCTCTATATGTTTGAAGGGTGGGGTTGCCATTTCCGGGCACAGATTTGCTAACTAATAAGACGAGCGGTGTAAGCCTCGACCTCGGAACCAATCATCTTATGGTTCCAGAATTCCGTTTCCAGTTTCTGCACTTCACCGAGAGGACAGTACTCACGGTTCAACATTTGTTTAAAGTTATCCCAAGGCAGGAGCGTTGGCTGCATCAAGCCTAGGTTCTGGACGTTGGCATTCCACCCAAGTGAGGGCAGCTCCCTCGAATGTCCTGCAGCGAACTTGACCTTGTCCTCGTTCCTGCACTTGCTCATGGCGAAGGCTGATTCCGCCTTCTCAATCCAGCGTAATAGCCAACGGCTCCCTCAGTGCCGCTGAATGAATGGGGTTTGCAATCCAGGAACATCTTGAACGTGCAGAGAGGTGGGTTAGGGTTTGCTCCTGAGATACACAAGGAACAAGGTTGAGTTAGGTATAGAATAAACGTGTTGAATTGGAAACAAGTGTTTGTAGTGCAAGGTGAATATGAACAGGTTCATCACCTTGGTTCAGTAGATCTTGGTTACGGGCAGCTTCCCGTGCAGCAAGTACCTCCTCAACTCGTTCGTGATGAGGGCGTTCAACTCAGCTTGAGTCAGGTTGATGTTCCCACGTCCGCCTGCATTCCTGCGTCCTCCACGTCTTCCAGCCATGATCTTCATAGCGAGAATAAGTGTTAGTGTTTGTCTAATGACTAATGTAGTGTGTGCAGTAGGTACTGTAAAGTACATGTAGAGCTATCGGCTCCTCCCTCGTCATGTGTAGCCACGTGCGTGACGATGGTGATATCATAAGGTAAGTGTGTATAAAAGCATGGGTTCAATCATGTATGCAAGTATCACGATACTAAACACTAAGTGTTGTGTGGAGACTAGTGGTTACAGACTAAGTTCACTAAATGCAAACCTAATTCGCAATAACCGGAGTCTCTGATACCAATCTGTCGCACCCCGAGAAATTTCGTCCCTTCAGGGGCGCGAGCGGCGGCAGATTGTCAGGATCGCAGTCTCCGGTCACACAAACATGCGAGACCTATATGTCTGATTTCTTACGTACATCCACTAATTTGGATAAAACAGTTTAGTAATATCAGAGTTGCGGAAGTGAAGTATAAATTAAAAAGACAGTTTAATCATTCATAGTTGCGGAAGCGTTAAATCAAAAGGTTTTCAAAGCGATATGTGACAATAGTTGCGGAAGCGATTTAAGCTGATTAACATTACATAACGATAAATGGTAATGATGTTTGATAAACTAAGACACTTAAATAGATGCATGCGACTCCGGCCTAGCATCCTATTCCTGGTGCGCGTGCCTTAGTTACCTGAGAAAACATGCGAGTAAAAGGTCAACACAATGGTTGGTGAGAGCACAGGTTTGTAATCAGCAGTAAACATCAAAATGTTTAAAGTAAATAAAGTTTGCAGGTCTATTTTTCAATACAATGCAATATCAATTGATAGCTAGTCAATATGTGTTATATCATATGCGGGTTCGTAACCGAAGCTAACATGCTGCCTCCCGCCATATCCATCCAAGATATGGCAAATGTGTGTTTGGTCAATTATGCACTGTTCCGACCTCCAGTCGGGGTGGCCATACGGCTCGCAACAGTGGGCTTGTCAGGCCCAAATAGTACTATTCAGAATTACCACGCTGAGCGCAACGCGCTATTAACGGTTCGAGGTGTGTTTAATGAGGACTTTATCAGTTTGTGGATGAATGTCACACATATGTATATACGATATTAGCATGTACAAAAATAACCAAAAGTGTGTAAGTTGTTCAAAACAGTTGTTTGCAATGTTTTCTCCCCCAAAGGTAGAAAATGTAAAAAAGGGCCGTGAACTCACCTTAGCGAAGTAAACAACGTAAGCGTAAGCTCCTGTGTAGTCAAGTAGTCAGTCACCGGCTACCTATATCGTACACTATACGTGAGTTCGTGTAAGTGATCGTGTTACGTGATCGGTAATTCTCGGTCGATCATGTCTGTCCGTGTCGGTCTACATTGACCGTGTTGACCGTGTGTGTCGACGACCCGTTGGTGAACCATGTGTTGGTTGTGTTATGTGAAACATTCGTGTTGGTGCTCGTTGTGTGCAAAACGCGCAAGTCGTGTCTATGGACAACTTACCATTTATAGTAAGTTCACAAGCATATTGATTTTAGAGTTCTAGCATGTTCATTAGTCCTACGTGATCATGTTAACACATAGCACATCATCATACAAGGTCACATAATTCGTTTACAACATGTTTGCACATAAAAGTTTCCTGAAATGGAAAGTTTCCATTCGTAGTATTCGTGACAACGGAAACCATCTAACTTAGTATCTAATCATCATACTACAACATAATAAGTCATCTAGCATGCTCGAATCACACGTCATGTTCACAAATCGATTTTTGTAAAAATAAAGTTACTATAATAGTAACTTTGTGGTTTTTGCATCAAATGACCATCTTAATATTTCTAAACCAATTTTCATGTCACCAATCATCATAATAACCAATCTAACATCATTAAACATGCAACATGGTCCATAACATCATCTAGCAATACTTTGACCCGAAAATTTACTAATATAGTACTATCAAAGACATAAACATTATAGTAAAAATGACTAATCAATAATTCATCTAACAAATAGCACCCCATTGCATTCAGTTCTAAATCATCATCTTAACTCAAAATCAAATAGCAGAAAGCAATGTTCTTATCACTACATACATCCGTATTCACACTTCTCACTACAATCAGTTACCTACATCCCTAACTTCGTCATACCACAAATTCAGCCTATAATAGATCATAATCATATCCTTAACCATCTTTAATATCTGATTCTAACATCATCTATTCATGAAATCCTCATCAAGTTTCAAAACATATATATATACTCAAAATCATTCTAACCATCATGGATTTCATACATGCATGGCATTTAATGTCATAAATCATCATTTCAAGCATACGGTTCATACTCATCACTTTAGATCATCATAAAACTCAATCTAAACATCATAGTCATCAAGAAACACATTTATATCATCAAACCCAGATTCAAACCACAGGAATATTGTGCATTGCATTGTGAGGGTGGGTGCTTGTATGTGAGTGGATCTTCATGCATGTGGGTTTTTACCCATTGCATGTTCGATCTAACTATCAAGAAGCAAGTAAAACTACCTTAGATGCTCTAGATCGCTGGAATGAAGTTGAATCAAGGATTGGGCAGCTCCAAGAGTGGCTGAGAATGATCTCTTAGGAGTTCCAAGTGATGATGATGAAGACAACAAGCTTTCAAAGCTTCCTTCTTGTTCCAATGGCTTCCTAGGAGCTTCAAAGCTTCATCAATGGAGTTTTTCTGGTGAAATGATGGAGAAATGGAGTTGTGTGCTCGAGGTTGAGGTACTATGGCCGAGAGAATAGGATTAGAATGATTAAAGTGAGATAGGTTGAGTGTAAATCTAATTTTTGCGATCTGTGCATGTCAGGCGTAACGCCTGACGTGGGCTAAACGTGTTAGGCGTTACGCGCGGATGGATTTTGTGTCCGGCTGAGTCCCTTGTCCCGCGCGCATCGCCTGAGATGGGTGTTTCGGGTCAGGCGTACCGCCTGGCCCATATGTAAGGCCCACTAAGCCTGTTTTGTTGTTCTAGGCCCGTTCTCGCCCGTTTCTCGACTGTAGAACATCGTTCGAGTGTCGTTTGGACTCTAATCGTCAATTATTAGCCATAATTGACTTGTGAAGTGCTTCGGTGTTTAGTTGTTGTGATGTTCACTGACGTTCGTGAGACTCGTGTGTGTTTCGGTAATTCCTCGAATTATCGATGATTGTTTGTGTTCGTGTCTAACGAAGTGTTTGCACGCTTGATTAATCCTAATCAACGTGTGATGCACAATTCAATAATTCCCCGAATTATTGTTTTGCGTTAGTGTTGTGTTTGCCACACTTGGTTTCCAAAACCAATGTGCAATGGACGATTCGATAGCTCCACGGACTATCGTTTCGCAGTAGTTTGTGTTCAGCTCATCTAATTAAACATAATTAAATGAAATGCAACAAGTATGAATGTGAAATGTAAAGAATATAAGAGCTGCAATTTACCTGAAATTGCCGGGTGTCACAGCGGTGTTAGGGTTTTACTGGACCTTGTTCGCTGTAGTTCTAACAATTGCATGGGTTACTTATCATATTATATATTAGAACATAGGGGATGAGCACACCAAATTTTGTAAACAGGACGTTAAGTGACTACACTACATCCTATGGTCGTGACATCCAAATTTAGGAATTTCTTTTGGAACTTATGAATCTTGATGTATGACAATAATATTAATGAAATATCATCTAACTTCTTATATTAAATTTTATGTGAATATGTTGCAGTAAGAATGTCTTCTGGAGACGATCACTTCATCAATCATCATATCCCTCTCGTTATCCTGTCCGACAGTAACACCGATCCATCAGAGCACTCAGACTCTTCCACAGATAGCCGCAGACAGTCAATACCAATGCCGCCACCACCAGTGATGCCAGTCACACGAGACTACCCTCGGGGAAGAGGGCGTACCCGTGCAACCGCACGTAAAACTACTGGGCTACCTTCACGACGTCATCTGCTACCTGGGCAAGGAACATCAAACGCTGCCCAACTCCATGGACTACCTGACGCTATGCGCCATCAACTCCAGGCAAACTTTGTGCCACGCGGCGAGTTTCATACTTGGAGTAACACCTTCAGGATTGAATTCGATCATTAGGCCGCGAAGACGCAGGAATTCCACGAAGGGTGGAATGATTTGGTGGAAGAAGTGCAAGCCAATGATGTCGGGGTGGCTTTCATGAGGGAGGAGCTCCGAAAGAACAGGCGTCTGGCGGTGATGGCAATGGTGACAACTTGGCTAGTGATAGTGATAATGGCAGTGGCCATGTATTTTCTGATGGCATGATAGATTAGGAACTATTTTATCCCGGTATTGTTTATGAGCAAAGAGCTCCTGGGAAATTTTCAAAACTCGGATATGTGTTATGCTAACGTTGTTGTGTGAAACATTATTATGTGCTATGATATGGTAATGGTATTTTCCTAATTGTGTTTGAATTAGATAACTTTTGATTAATGTATTTATAACCTATAGAAAATGCCACCGAAGAGACGCGGGAGAAAACCAAAGGCTGATACCCCTAAAGTGAACAACTTGGATGCAGAAACTTTGGGTGGAACGTTAGGAGGAACCGAAGAAAACACAGGGACGGCTCATACCAGCCCACCTCTAACTACCGATGATGTTGTAAGGATTTTCTCTGAGCAGCTGAAAGCAGCA
The DNA here is from genome assembly GCA_009363875.1 of Mikania micrantha. NCBI lineage: Eukaryota > Viridiplantae > Streptophyta > Magnoliopsida > Asterales > Asteraceae > Mikania > Mikania micrantha. The sequence goes on along the minus strand of SZYD01000446.1, from coordinate 68,378 downwards.
TTCCCACACAAACCAGATGGTACCAATGGCAGCGGTAGTCACCATGGCACCGTTATCATTGATGATGGAACAACGATGGAAACCAACAAGAAAGGTTGCTCATATAAAACGTTTGCCTCTTGCAAACCAAAGGATTTTTACGGGACTGAAGGAGCAACGGGAGTGTTGCGGTGGATTGAAAAGATGGAAGTGGTCTTAAGCATAAGCGAGTGTTTAAACACTCAAAAAGTCAAATATGCAACTTGTTCATTTCAGAACAAAGCCTTAACCTGGTGGAACACCCAGGTGCAGGCTAGGGGAAGAGAAACAATCGAGACCATGAGTTGGGCTGAACTGAAGGCATTACTCATCAGAGAGTATTGCCCGAAAAATGAAATGCAGAAAATGGAGGAAGAATTCTGGAATCTTCGTATGGATGGGGCAGGTCACCAAACCTACACTAACAGGTTTCATGAGTTATGTTGTCTGTTACCTCACATGGTTTCAACTGAAGAGAAGAAGGTGGATAGATATATCTGGGGACTCACCCCTCAGATACGGGGAAGGTTAACTGCTGCAGAACCCCGCACCCTGGAGAAAGCAATACTGTTAGCAGGAAGTTTGACTGATGAGATGGTGAGGACAGGGGTCCTAGTGAGGAAGCAGAAGAGGAAGAGATTTGAATCAAAGAAGAATGAGACAGGGACTTCAAGGGATTCCAAGCAAGTTCGCAACTATGTTGCCCTTACAACTGAGAAGAAGGTTTATAGTGGGCCTTTGCCCCAATGTGCCAAATGTAAATTTCATCATGTTACCACTTCACCTTGCAGGGAATGCACCTACTGCAAGAGACTGGGTCATACAGTGGAATACTGTAACCAACGCAAACATGTTGGAGCTGCAACTGCCAACCATACACCCAGAGCATGCTACGAGTGTGGGGGCACAGATCACATCAAGCCTCGCTGTCCAAAGTTAACTCAAGGGAACAATGGAAACCCTGCTTGAGGTAGAGCATTTGCATTAGGAGCTGATGAAGCAAGGGTGGACCCAAATGTAGTTACGGGTACGTATCTCCTTAATAATCATTATGTGTCTGTGCTATTTGATACGGGTGCTGATAAGAGTTTTGTGTCAAAAGAATTTGAATCTATGCTAGGTCAGAAAACTAAAAGATTAGACCATCCTTATAGCATAGAACTTGCAAATGGTAAGCGAATAAAGGCTGTAAATATAATTCAAGGATGCACTTTAACAGTAGGAGAACACATACTCAAACTAGACTTGATTCCTATAGATTTAGGAAGCTTTGATGTTATAGTTGGTATGGACTGGTTGTCTGCTAACCAAGCAGAAATTGTTTGTCATGAAAAACTGGTTCGAATTCCATTACCCAACGGACAGATGTTAACTATTCAAGGGGAGAGCCCTGGGAAGCAGATACAAATCATATCTTGCCTAAAAGCTCAGAAGTATTTAAGAAAGAACTACTGCGCCTTTTTGGCTAATGTAGTGGAGAAGAAGGGCAAGGAGAAGAAGCTGCAAGACATCCCAGTAGTATGTGATCACCCGGAGGTATTCCCAGAGGATCTACCCGGTCTCCCACCTGAAAGACAAGTTGAATTCAGAATTGATTTAGTACCTGGAGCTGCTCCGGTAGCTAAATCTCCTTATCGTCTAGCCCCATCAGAAATGCAGGAGTTGTCAAGTCAGTTGCAGGAACTACTTGGCAAGGGATTTATAAGACCAAGTTATTCTCCGTGGGGAGCACCAGTCCTGTTCGTTAAAAAGAAAGATGGATCATTTCGCATGTGTATCGATTACCGGGAATTGAATAAACTGACCGTCAAGAATCGGTATCCGTTACCGAGGATTGATGATCTGTTTGATCAATTGCAAGGATCCACCTATTTCTCGAAGATTGATCTACGATCGGGATACCATCAGCTGCGGGTGCAAGAAGATGATATACCAAAGACTGCTTTTCGAACTCGATACGGACATTTCGAATTCTTGGTAATGCCGTTTGGGTTGACTAATGCTCCTGCAGTATTCATGGACTTAATGAATAGGGTGTGTAGACCTTATTTAGATAAGTTCGTGATTGTGTTCATAGATGACATTCTTATCTACTCACAAACCAAACAAGACCATGAGCAACATTTGAAGCTGATCTTGGAGTTACTCGCAAAAGAAAAGTTGTATGCAAAATTTTCAAAGTGTGAGTTCTGGCTAAGGGAAGTTCACTTCCTAGGTCACGTAATCAATGAACGAGGCATACACGTTGACCCAAGTAAGATTGAGGCGATTCAAAAATGGGAAGCGCCAAGGACACCCTCCGAAATCCGTCAGTTCCTAGGATTGGCAGGGTATTACCGACGTTTCATTGAGAATTTCTCAAGAATTGCACAACCATTAACGATGCTAACTCAGAAAGACAAGAAGTTTGACTGGGGCAATAAACAAGAAGAAGCATTCCAGTTACTGAAAAGCAGGTTGTGTAAAGCACCCATCCTATCTCTTCCGGAAGGCAACGATAACTTCGTCGTCTTCTGTGATGCATCACACCAAGGATTGGGTTGCGTATTAATGCAGAAAGACAAGGTCATCGCATATGCGTCTCGTCAACTTAAGGTTCACGAAAAGAATTACACTACGCACGACTTGGAGCTTGGGGCGGTAGTGTTTGCTTTAAAAATCTGGAGGCATTATCTCTATGGTACTAAGTGTGTAATCTACACCGATCATAAGAGCCTTCAACACATTCTGAACCAAAAAGAACTAAACATGCGGCAACAAAGGTGGGTGGAATTATTGAATGATTATGAGTGTGAAATCCGTTATCACCCAGGAAAGGCTAATGTCGTTGCTGATGCATTGAGCCGCAAAGAAAGAGTTAAGCCAACTCGAGTACGAGCCATTAGCATGACTATTCAATCGAGTCTTATTCCCCAAATTCGCGATGCACAAAAACGGGCATTACAGAAAGAACACTATGAGGAGGAAGCATTACGGGGAATGGACAAACAATTTGAAGTTAAGGTAGATAAAGTATGCTACTTCATGAACCGAATCTGGGTACCTACCTTGAACGACCTGAGAATGATTATTTTGAATGAAGCTCACAAGACTAAATACTCTATTCATCCGGGAGCCGACAAAATGTACCAAGATCTGAAAGAATATTATTGGTGGCCCGGGATGAAGAAAGACATTGCCACGTATGTAGGGAAATGCTTGACGTGTTCAAAAGTTAAAACCGAGCATCAAAAACCCTCAGGGTTGTTGCAACAGCCTGAAATCCCTCAGTGGAAATGGGAGCAAATCTCCATGGATTTTATCACTAAACTTCCCCGAACTGTCGGAGGTTATGACACCATATGGGTCATTGTCGATCGACTGACTAAATCGGCTCACTTCTTACCGATACGGGAAGATTACAGGATGGAAAAGCTGGCTAGTGTTTACATCAAGGAAGTCGTTTCAAGACATGGAGTTCCTTTGTCTATCATCTCTGATCGTGATAGTCGCTTCACTTCAAGGTTTTGGCAAACACTGCAGAAAGCCTTGGGAACTCGGTTAGACCTTAGTACAGCCTATCATCCACAGACCGATGGTCAAAGTGAAAGGACCATCCAGACTTTAGAAGATATGTTGAGAGCTTGTGTGTTAGACTTTGGTGGTAGCTGGGATTCTCATTTACCTTTGGTGGAATTTTCTTACAATAACAGCTATCATTCTAGCATACAATGTGCACCGTTTGAGGCGTTATACGGACGGAAGTGTCGATCACCTGTTTGTTGGACTGAAATAGGAGAATCACAACTCACGGGTCCATAATTGATTCAAGAGACCACTGACAAGATCTTTAAGATTCGTGAACGAATCAAAACCGCTAGAGATCGTCAGAAAAGTTATGCTGATAGAAGACGAAAGCCTCTGGAATTTGCTATTGGTGACAAAGTCCTCTTAAAAGTATCACCTTGGAAAGGGGTGGTACGATTTGGAAAAAAGGGAAAGCTTGCACCACGATATGTTGGACCTTTCGAAATTCTTGAAAGAATAGGTCCAGTTGCTTACAAATTGAAACTACCTCAAGAACTCGGTGGAGTTCACGATACTTTTCACGTCTCTAATCTAAAGAAGTGTTTGTCTGATGAATCTTTACACATACCCCTCGAGGAAGTCCGATTGGACGACAAACTCCATTTTATCGAGGAACCTATTGAAATTATGGATCGAGATATCAAAAAGCTGAAACAGAGCCGCATTCCCATAGTTAAGGTACGCTGGAATTCTAGGCGTGGACCAGAGTTCACATGGGAACGAGAGGATCTGATTAAACAAAAGTATCCTCACTTATTCAACAAGAGTCCACCCTTCAACGACAAATGAATTTCGGGACGAAATTCAATTAACCGGGGGAGACTGTAACAACTACCGATAAAACAGGTACTTATTCCATCAATATGAAATTACTTTAGAACAAGAGTTATTAAAACAAAACCTTAGCAATTATTTCTAAACATTTACATAAATACAATGATCTAAGCATGTATGTGTGTGTATATATATACGCGTTGTGCATAAGACATAATGCGTGCATGCAAAAATTTACATGAACACGTAAAATACATATATATATATACATTCACGAAACTAATAACCAACCATCCCTATAAGATCTAAAACGAAACCATTACTAACAATAGCCTACAAGGAGTCACCCAAATATATAAAATATGACACATGATAATGTTAAGAACCAAGATATTCATTCTAAGTAAATCAAGGAAGCTTGTCACAAGGAAAGATAGGGCCTTAGGAACCTCCAAAAATTTAAATTTTATCAACATAAGCTTACTAATAAAGAAAAATGATCTTATCCCTCTCCCCCTTGCTTTTCTGCTTTGCCGAGGATCCCACTACCCCTAGATGGTAGCTGGAGCAGCCTATACCATCCCTCTTGGACTGCAACAATATGATATGACTTGTATATATTGCAGCAAGAAATACCAGGGTATGGATCATAATTATCACCTATCATCCTCAACTAGAATGCAACTAAGGATTCAAATTAAACTCAACCGGTTTCCCCCCATTTACAGCCTGAAAATCGACCCCAATACCCCTATAAATACCAGTCAAGAGTTGGAGCAAAACCCACATCTCAACACACTTTCATTCCTGGTTCTACATCCCTCGGCCAGGCATCATCACCATCAGTTCCTTGGCTGAAAACAACTAGCTCCCAGTTCTCTTTCTCACTCGATCAGCTTTTGTCTCTTAGAACTCCCGGCCGCAGCAACAGCCTTCATTCCGATCGCTTCATCTGGCAGAACCAGGAGTAAAAGCCAACAGCGGCAAAAGAAGCCAGGCCAGCTCCGACCAGCTCTCTTCCCGGCGAGTGTATCGTAAGACGCAAGGATCTTCACCTCAAAACCTTGCTTACTGAAGGTATGATACCATCTCTTTGAATATAAAATCTCATTTTCTTAAACAAACCTTTAAGTCCGAAAATATTAAACCGAGACTCTAGTAATGCGGGTTCACGAGTTCTATAACCAAAGCTTTATTCTTAAGGTCTAAACACTCCAGTCACCGGTTATCTCATCACCTTGTATCACCTTTACTCATTTATTTTCTGGTTTGAAATCATACCTGGTGCAGCCAGAACGGTAGCCAACTACCGCACGTAAAACCCAACAGCTTCCTCCCCAGCCGTACATCACAAAGCCTTGCTGCTCCTCAACGGGTGTCATCAGAACATTCTCACCTGCCTTGCTTGCTTCCTGTAAGTGTTCTCGGTTACAAACCTTGATCATCATTTGAATCCTTTCTAACTAAATAAAGCATTAAAACAAAATTTTCTATTGGTTTGAAAAACAAACTTCATTAAACTCAAAGTAAGGAACCAGTAGTCATGAATATCCATATACTGTTACATGAAACCAACCACTAAATAGATAAAAACGTGATATTTCATACAACCATACGTAAATAATAATGATTAAATGGTTGAGGATGCCAGCATACCTCCTCAAACACCCACGTAAAAGAAGGGAAAAGTGAATCCATCAACTTTATTCATGCATGCAAGCATGCATAAATGGATATGGGTGAACAAAAACCCTTAATGGGGTGTGTAATAATCGGTATTCCCTACAACCATTACATTAATAACACGAATGAAAAACTAAGCTACGTATAAACTTACAAGAAATGTATAAATATATATAGATGGGTTTTATATAGGTGTAACATGAACCGTATGGGCAGAAGCATACAACCTTAAGTTATCATACACCATAATACATGAGGGTGGTCATAACCAAACTTATACTGGTTGAGGTGGGATGCAAGAACCAGTTAAAAGGGATGAGTATCACATAGTAGAATCTATATATAATATAAGGAAACTGTCAAAATGGATAAATAATGAGGAATCTGTAAAGAACCAAGGCATTGATATACACGATCATATTTTTGGTAAAAGAGGAAATGAAATAAATCACTTTTAAAAGTAGTTCAGGACTTATAATCACATATCAGTACTATTAGAAAATAATAAAGTGTTTGGGTTGAGAACATAAAATTTAATATAAAACTTTGAAAACATTGTAGGGATTGTGTAGTGAAGCCCTATCTCATCTCTGAAATTCAATCATCACGACTTGACTGTGAGTTTCACAACCCCTTTTATACTATTTTTATTCTTTGGGGTGAAAAGTGTGATACTTAAACTTTTTATGACTTTATGCTATATATGTTATTGTTAAAACATGAGTTTGTCGGATGTAGATTTCATAAGGTTTGTTATTCTATTGTAAGTCCCTTTATTTATGCTTAGACACAACCATTAACTCAAAGGTTTGAGCCAGGGGATATATTAGATAGTACTATCTTGGTTGACAGCCCATTCACCTACCGGGTGGTCTTGCTAGCTACAGTCACCCAATGATGCCTATACGGTGGATGAATATGTCTAACTCTATTGTATACTTTGAACTTAGGATGAGTTTGATGATCATGAGATCATAACACAAGGGCAATCAGTCATAGGTTTGGTTGTGGTCTTATGTAAATTGCATCCATACTTACTTGTGAATAACATATAAAATGATTTACAGATAGCATAACTCTTGGGGAGATGAACCCAAGAACTGATTTTATCGAGTCCCAAACTTGTGTGACTCACCAACATTATGTTGACTGTTTTCTCATGCTTTTCAGGTCATTAATCCAAAACCTGAGGTTGGTGCGTATTTTTGGACATTACACACGAAGATTCATTTTTATTGCCTAAATGTTTTAGGCTATAATCTTTTGAGAATCTCTATGTGTTGTAATAGATACTTTAAAACAATTGTTGTTGATTGTTTATTTTGAATGATGAATGGATGTTTTAGCATTATCTCAAACCATGAAACTCTTGATTTCCACATCGTCTCACCGCCCGTGATTCCGCCATCGGCGGGGGTGTGACAACTCGCTTCATATTTCCTACAACTTATTGAATGACTCGGACTAGCTAAGAAAACAATCAAGTGAGTATTCATACTCCCTCTTTTACTTTTATCATATTGGGATGTTACATATGTTTACTCAAAAAATGTTTACAATCAAAACCATTCGATGCACGCGTTTAGTCTATGTTACTTAGAATCATTACTATGTGAATGTGTGCTTTGTGAAATCTATTATTCATTATTCATGTGTTATCTATTGCAAACACCATTGAAATACTAGATGTTATGCTAGTATTGAAACTTGTTTGAGAGACTATTATCTATTGCAGACTTAGTTGAAGTATTAGTTATTATACTATTACTGAAACTGGTTTGAGAGAATGTTATCTATTGCAAACTTGAGTTTTGCATGTCTTAGTTTAAGACTTGATCAGTCTTGACTAAGTTATACGTATTAAGCTTGTTTGAGAGAACATTATTGTTATTGTATTCATTTTATGTGCAAACATGTAGCCTATACGTGCTTCTCTTCAGATTCTAGATAGTTTAATTCTTATGCATCATTTATTTTTAAACATTTATTTAAACTGTATGTTATACACACCAACTATTCAAATAGTTGACCCAAAACTATTTTTACAAATGTAACATGTTAAAGTGAAGATATGATGAAGATATAGGATAAGCTAGTGGACCTAGTTAATTGTAAACAAATGTTTAGTAATTTCAAATTGTAATACTTTGTACATCCAAATTCTATAATGGTTGATTTTATTTAAATAAATGTAGTACTTGTTTGTTACAATGATGCTTTAATGATTCCTACGTATTAATAGCGCCATGCGCTAATGAACAATCTAGCTCGCGCCCCGACGTGTTACGCCGTCGGTCGAGGTGTGACATATTTGTATCAGAGCCTTGGTTATAGGGATCTAGGTTATTAGAAATCGTGGCCTAGACTATAACTAAACTAACCCCGACCGACGTAAGGAATACTTAGTTTACTAAGCTTGTTTATATAAACGTTATGGTGAAGTGTACTCGCTTCATATTTCCTACAACTTATTGAATGACTCGGACTAGCTAAGAAAACAATCAAGTGAGTATTCATACTCCCTCTTTTACTTTTAGCATATTGGGATGTTACATATGTTTACTCAAAAAATGTTTACAATCAAAACCATTCGATGCACGCGTTTAGTCTATGTTACTTAGAATCCTTACTATGTGAATGTGTGCTTTGTGAAATCTATTATTCAATATTCATGTGTTATCTATTGCAAACACGATTGAAATACTAGATGTTATGCTAGTATTGAAACTTGTTTGAGAGACTATTATCTATTGTAGACTTAGTTGAAGTATTAGTTATTATACTATTACTGAAACTGGTTTGAGAGAATGTTATCTATTGCAAACTTGAGTTTTGCATGTCTTAGTTTAAGACTTGATCAGTCTTGACTAAGTTATACGTATTAAGCTTGTTTGAGAGAACATTATTGTTATTGTATTCATTTTATGTGCAAACATGTAGCCTATACGTGCTTCTCTTCAGATTCTAGATAGTTTAATTCTTATGCATCATTTATTTTTAAACATTTATTTAAACTGTATGTTATACACACCAACTATTCAAATAGTTGACCCAAAACTATTTTTACATATGTAACATGTTAAAGTGAAGATATGATGAAGATATAGGATAAGCTAGTGGACCTAGTTAATTGTAAACAAATGTTTAGTAATTTCAAATTGTAATACTTTGTACATCCAAATTCTATAATGGTTAATTTTATTTAAATAAATGTAGTACTTGTTTGTTACAATGATGCTTTAATGATTCCTACATATTAATAGCGCCACGCGTTAATGAACAATCTAGCTCGCGCCCCGACGTGTTACGCCGTCGGTCGAGGTTTGACATATTTGTATCAGAGCCATGGTTATAGGGATCTAGTTTATTAGAAATGGTGGCCTAGACTATAACTAAACTAACCCCGACCGACGTAAGGAATACTTCGTTTACTAAGCTTGTTTATATAAACGTTATGGTGAAGTGTACTCGCTTCATATTTCCTACAACTTATTGAATGACTCGGACTAGCTAAGAAAACAATCAAGTGAGTATTCATACTCCCTCTTTTACTTTTAGCATATTGGGATGTTACATATGTTTACTCAAAAAAATGTTTACAATCAAAACCATTCGACGCAAGCGTTTAGTCTATGTTACTTAGAATCCTTACTATGTGAATGTGTGCTTTGTGAAATATATTATTCATTATTAATGTGTTATCTATTGCGAACACGATTGAAATACTAGAAGTTATGCTAGTATTGAAACTTGTTTGAGAGACTATTATCTATTGCAGACTTAGTTGAAGTATTAGTTATTATACTATTACTGAAACTGGTTTGAGAGAATGTTATCTATTGCAAACTTGAGTTTTGCATGTCTTAGTTTAAGACTTGATCAGTCTTGACTAAGTTATACGTATTAAGCTTGTTTGAGAGAACATTATTGTTATTGTATTCATTCTATGTGCAAACATGTAACCTATACGTGTTTCTCTTCAGATTCTAGATAGTCTAATTGTTATGCATCATTTATTTTTAAACATTTATTTAAACTGTATGTTATACACACCAACTATTCAAATAGTTGACCCAAAACTATTTTTACATATGTAACATGTTAAAGTGAAGATATGATGAAGATATAGGATAAGCTAGTGGACCTAGTTAATTGTAAACAAATGTTTAGAAATTTCAAATTGTAATACTTTGTACATCCAAATTCTATAATGGTTAATTTTATTTAAATAAATGTAGTACTTGTTTGTTACAATGATGCTTTAATGATTCCTACATATTAATAGCGCCATGCGTTAATGAACAATCTAGCTCGCGCCCCGACGTGTTACTCCGTCGGTCGAGGTGTGACATATTTGTATCAGAGCCATGGTTATAGGGATCTAGGTTATCAGAAATGGTGGCCTAGACTATAACTAAACTAACCCCGACCGACGTAAGGAATACTTAGTTTACTAAGCTTGTTTACATAAACGTTATGGTGAAGTGTACTCGCTTCGTATTTCCTACAACTTATTGAATGACTCGGACTAGCTATGAAAACAATCAAGTGAGTATTCATACTCCCTGTTTTACTTTTAGTATTTTGGGATGTTACATATGTTTACTCAAAACAATGTTTACAATCAAAACCATTCGACGCAAGCGTTTAGTCTATGTTACTTAGAATCCTTACTATGTGAATGTGTGCTTTGTGAAATATATTATTCATTATTCATGAGTTATCTACTGCAAACACGATTGAAATACTAGAAGTTATGCTAGTATTGAAACTTGTTTGAGAGACTATTATCTATTGCAGACTTAGTTGAAGTATTAGTTATTATACTATTACTGAAACTGGTTTGAGAGAATGTTATCTATTGCAAACTTGAGTTTTGTATGTCTTAGTTTAAGACTTGATCAGTCTTGACTAAGTTATACGTATTAAGCTTGTTTGAGAGAACATTATTGTTATTGTATTCATTCTATGTGCAAACATGTAACCTATACGTGTTTCTCTTCAGATTCTAGATAGTCTAATTGTTATGCATCATTTATTTTTAAACATTTATTTAAACTGTATGTTATACACACCAACTATTCAAATAGTTGACCCAAAACTATTTTTACATATGTAACATTTTAAAGTGAAGATATGATGAAGATATAGGATAAGCTAGTGGACCTAGTTAATTGTAAACAAATGTTTAGTAATTTCAAATTGTAATACTTTGTACATCCAAATTCTATAATGGTTGATTTTATTTAAATAAATGTAGTACTTGTTTGTTACAATGATGCTTTAATGATTCCTACATATTAATAGTGCCATGTGCTAATGAACAATCAAGCTCGCGCCCCGACGTGTTACGCCGTCGGTCGAGGTGTGACATATTTGTATCAGAGCCATGGTTATAGGGATCTTGGTTATTAGAAATGGTGGACTAGACTATAACTAAACAAACCCCGACCGACGTAAGGAATACTTAGTTTACTAAGCTTGTTTACATAAACGTTATGGTGAAGTGTACTCGCTTCATATTTCCTACAACTTATTGAATGACTCGGACTAGCTAAGAAAACAATCAAGTGAGTATTCATACTCCCTCTTTTACTTTTAGTATTTTGGGATGTTACATATGTTTACTCAAAACAATGTTTACAATCAAAACCATTCGACGCAAGCGTTTAGTCTATGTTACTTAGAATCCTTACTATGTGAATGTGTGCTTTGTGAAATATATTATTCATTATTCATGTGTTATCTATTGCAAACACGATTGAAATACTAGAAGTTTTGCTAGTATTGAAACTTGTTTGAGAGACTATTATCTATTGCAGACTTAGTTGAAGTATTACTTATTATACTATTACTGAAACTGGTTTGAGAGAATGTTATCTATTGCAAACTTGAGTTTTGCATGTCTTAGTTTAAGACTTGATCAGTCTTGACTAAGTTATACGTATTAAGCTTGTTTGAGAGAACATTATTGTTATTGTATTCATTCTATGTGCAAACATGTAACCTATACGTGTTTCTCTTCAGATTCTAGATAGTCTAATTGTTATGCATCATTTATTTTTAAACATTTATTTAAACTGTATGTTATACACACCAACTATTCAAATAGTTGACCCAAAACTATTTTTAGGTATGTAACATTTTAAAGTGAAGATATGATGAAGATATAGGATAAGCTAGTGGACCTAGTTAACTGTAAACAAATGTTTAGTAATTTCAAATTGTAACACTTTGTACATCCAAATTCTATAATGGTTGATTTTATTTAAATAAATGTAGTACTTGTTTGTTACAATGATGCTTTAAAGATTCCTACATATTAATAGCACCATGCGCTGATGAACAATCAAGCTCGCGCCCCGACGTGTTACGCCGTTGGTCGAGGTGTGACATATTTGTATCAGAGCCATGGTTATAGGGATCTTGGTTATTAGAAATGGTGGCCTAGACTATAACTAAACAAACCCCGACAGACGTAAGGAATACTTAGTTTACTAAGCTTGTTTACATAAACGTTATGGTGAAGTGTACTCGTTTCATATTTCCTACAACTTATTGAATGACTCGTACTAGCTAAGAAAACAATCAAGTGAGTATTCATACTCCCTCTTTTACTTTTAGTATTTTGGGATGTTACATATGTTTACTCAAAACAATGTTTACAATCAAAACCATTCGACGCAAGCGTTTAGTCTATGTTACTTAGAATCCTTACTGTGTGAATGTGTGCTTTGTGAAATATATTATTCATTATTCATGTGTTATCTATTGCAAACACGATTGAAATACTAGAAGTATGCTAGTATTGAAACTTGTATGAGAGACTATTATCTAGCGCAGACTTAGTTGAAGTATTAGTTATTATACTATTACTGAAACTGGTTTGAGAGAATGTTATCTATTGCAAACTTGAGTTTTGCATGTCTTAGTTTAAGACTTGATCAGTCTTGACTAAGTTATACGTATTAAGCTTGTTTGAGAGAACATTATTGTTATTGTATTCATTCTATGTGCAAACATGTAACCTATACGTGTTTCTCTTCAGATTCTAGATAGTCTAATTGTTATGCATCATTTATTTTTAAACATTTATTTAAACTGTATGTTATTGTAACAATTGTGCATATAGTCATGTAGTTGTAAACAGTGTTAGAACAGTGTCTGTTCAGTTTCAGTTCAATCGATGTGTTTCAGTATGTTCATAATGTGTGCTTGTGTGTTACAGGATCTTAGTAGTCAGAAAACATGTATGTATTATCTATTTACAGTCGATTTCACTAAGCAAGAACAGTAACTTGTTATATCGAAACAGTGGTGGGCAGCGAGAGTGAGCCCTATACATATACTGCGTTCGGTGTAACAGGTTAGTGTTAGTGCGTAGTGTTGAGACGAATAGTATAACAATTAATAAATTCAACCAAGATCGTAATCTGTAAGCGAGACTGAGTATAGTTATGGGTGACGATCCATAATAGTACGAATGTTGAACTTATAATTACGATTAAACATCTTTAAATATTTTTAATACGATCGGAAAACGTACGCGATTGCGGGTATACACGTAAATTGTGAATGTTTAACAATCCGACAACACACGAAGAGTAAAAATAATTAAATTAATTATTTTATATTTTTACAATTTTGAAACTCATCATTTAAATGAGTTTAACATCTATTTTTATTTAAAAACCGCGTAAATTACGCGTTACGTTCCGTAAACGCGAACCGAGCGACCGCAACGGACCCGAACACTACCCGGACTATAAAAGCCCTAAAGAAGGCCATTTCCTTCATTTATTATCAGCCAAACCCTCTCTCTCTCTAGAAATTTCGCAAACCCTCTCTCTCTCTAGAAAACCAAACTTTAAACGTTCGTAACTCGCTTATTTCTCGACGGATTTCGACGTTCTTGGTGTCAACGCGAAGCTCTCGACAAACTCTACACGAAAGTACAAGAATATCTCAGATCCATCCAGCCAAAAACGAGGTATGAGCCTTGGAAAGATTCGGGAAATAGGGTTTTCATAAGTTGTTGTGAGTTTTGTTTAAAAACCGATAATCGGCCGGATGTTTCATCACCATTCTTAGTTTCGCACACCTAGCAACCTCCCTCGAAGTTGTACAGGCTTAGATCGTGGTCTAGAATCAAGTAGCTTGATGATGAAGACGATCCAGGTTACAGGTTCGTCGAGGATTAGAAGCCGAACCCTTCAGAGGAGTACACGAGCCTGCATGGTTCGTGGGGTTATCAGCGAACCCTAAGGGGTCACGAGCCCTTTTGCCGAACCAGTTCACCCTCACGAACCATCACATGCCTTTCGGTCGAACCTTCGTGGGCATGGGCATCTCCAACGAACCCTTCATGCTGGATCATAGGAAACGAACCCTTGTCGCCATGCATAAGCTGCGAATGAACCACGAACCCTGCATGGTTCGTGGCATGACCAACCGAACCCTTTAGATGCTTCTGGTCACGAACTCACGAACCCAGCCGAACTTTTGTGCCACCTACGAACCTTGATCAACATGCAGCGAACCATCACGAACCTTTATGAATCAGTGATGCTAGACGAACCTTCATTCCAGTAACTAACTCAAACGAACCTTGCATGGTTCGTTGGAGGTTTAGCCGACACAACAAGGGAAAGCGGACACATACATTGGGGCAGACCGATTGCTGCAGTTAGTTTTTAAATCTGTTTTATAAACTAACTGCAGATTTCGGTTACATATGGTTTATTCAAAACTGTTGACACATTATCTAACTCCAAACGTGGTTTGGGACTTGATATTATATGTTGACTCATGTGCAAACAGTGATTGGACTGTTTACACTCATTTTCTTACTTGATGTTAGTTTGGGTTGCAGCTCATCCGTGTGAATCTTATGATGCTTTAACTTACCTATGTCTTATATCATAAAACTCATGTTTACAAATGTTTAAACCTATTGTTCTCACCAACTACGTCTGTAGTTGACAGTTACTTTTCACGTGTTTCAGGTAATCAGGTTTAAGACATTCTCAGTGACAACTAAGGAGACCATTCTAAGATAGAACAAGATGAAGAAACATGCTAGGATGGAATAGAAACTCACAAAATCCTAATTGTTTAATTGTCTTGTTTGATGTCTTATTTTGTAAACTATATTTTGGGTCTGTAGTTGTCTTACTTTTGGTAGATAGATTGTCTATAACAAATCAACTGTCTAAACATTATGAAATGTAGTAATCCATTGTGGTTGTTCTTATTCAATACTTGTGCATGATTCAACTGTTCATACGTCACCGCGCCGTGGATTCAGCACGCGGCGCAGGGGTGTGACAGGTTGGTATCAGAGCCAGGTTGTAGAGAACTAGGAAGAACCCAATGTTTAATGACCTAGACTATAACCTAAGCTACCCAATAGGACTAAGTGCTATAGGCTTGAGGATACTTAGGATCTAAGTAACTTAAGTGAGCATTAAGTCTACAATAAGCTTGAAAGATCTTAGGGACATTTTACTAAGATTAGACATCGAGTCAAAGAATTTGAATCGGACTTCTATAATTTTAGAAACCGAATTAAATTCTCACACATATGCATTTAAGGATTTCAGAGGCAAGGATCTGTATTCTTAGTATCCTTGATCTAAAATTCTCACACAGAGATCATTATAGAAATTCAGAGGCAAAGATCTGTAGTTTCAGTATCTTTGATATGAATTCCTTGTCATATTCATTATGGGATTTAGAGGCAAAGATGGTTATCTTTGATCTAAAGTCCTTGTCATATTCATTA
Source organism: Mikania micrantha (assembly GCA_009363875.1). Classification (NCBI taxonomy): domain Eukaryota; kingdom Viridiplantae; phylum Streptophyta; class Magnoliopsida; order Asterales; family Asteraceae; genus Mikania; species Mikania micrantha. The sequence goes on along the minus strand of SZYD01000446.1, from coordinate 52,552 downwards.
TAGGATTCAAAGGTCAAGATCTATTAATTTAGAACTTGGATTTGAGATCCTTGTCATATTCATTATAGGATTCAAAGATCAAGATCTATTAATTTAGAACTTGGATTTGAGATCCTTGTCATATTCATTATAGGATTCAAAGATCAAGATCTATTAACTTAGAACTTGGATTTGAGATCCTTGTCATATCACTATAGGAATTCAAAGGTTGAGGTCTATTAATTTAGAACTTAGATTTGAAATCCTTGTCATTGTTATCATTGTTATCATTATCAGGTGTTCATTATCATAGGAACTTTATAACTTAGAATCTGTGTAACAGTATTCTTTAGTTGAAGTTCTCACAGGAAATCATTAAACTCAGTACTTTAAGTATTGGGAAACTAGGTTGATTAACCTAGGACACATATACATAAACCTAAGGTCTTAGTTTCTAGTAAATTAAGAACCATGGTTTACACAATCATAAACAGAATCAAGGAACAAGAGGAAATCATGAGACAATCATAATCAATCAACAGTTGGAATCTTAGCCCCAAATATAGACGACGAATTAACGCTGACGTGTTGAGGTAAGTGGTGGGTCGGTGAGAGCTTACCCTATATATAAGCTTATTTCAGTATGTTAGGGGGAATCCGGCGTTTGTATTTGGAGTGAGGATTCGGGATCAACTGGACACATGGAACATTAGTCAAAACACATGGGATACAATCATTTGGGAAACAATCATTGGTGAATCAAATCATAAGGAAATTCAAACTTGGATGAACCAGACATTATGGTGAATCAACCAAGTTGTGAACATATCATAAATGTAAACCTTAAGTGAAATTCTTAAGTGATTACATCATTAGTACTTACTGGCATAAGTTAACAGGAAAGTGTAGAGCACACGTATGAATTAGTTCTACATGTTAACAACTGTTAGTAGGTGCACACATAACATACTCATAGTTCAATCATGGAATCAATCATAGTTCAAGTTGCTCAAAGATCATGGGATTCTTAATCAATGGAAAACACATGGAAATCAGTACAAACGTGTTGCCAAATGCTAGCAAGGGCATGATCGTGGTATACCGAAACGGTGGTGGGCAGCGAGAGTGAGCCCTATATATAAGCTATTTTCGGTATATCGGGAAAGTGTCAGTGTGTAGGTTTGGTGGAGAGATCATGAGACATCGTACATATTCACATGATAAGTATACAAATAAGTTGATAACTTATACGTGTACTGGATCATATTACAATTGAATGATAATACTAGTAGTATGGATATATTACTGACCTTATCATGAAAATTCAATTGTATCCATTCTCATTACTGACCCGCTTGTGGCTTCCATTCGTAGAATGCCTCCTCGACGAGACCCAAATGCTGGGGGTTCGACAAGCGGTAATGATGATGAAATTAACAAGATTGCTCGAGCTATCGCTGTTCACATGAGGGATGTGATCCCGGGCATGGTCACTGATATTACCCAGAATCTTCGGGGAAGTACCGGTGATTCTGCACATAACTCAAATGCCACAAACGCTGGAACTGCTAACTTTACTTTCAAGCAGTTCAACGATGCTAAGCCTCCTAAGTACTCTGGTACCGAGGGAGCAACCGGCCTACTGCAGTGGCTGGAAAGCATCGAAGACATTCTCGACTTCACTGGATGTCCTGAAAATCTGAAGGTCAAGATGGCCTCAAGTGCTTTTCATAAGGGAGCGCTCACCTGGTGGAACTCTGAGAAGAACACCAGGGGACGTGAGATCGCTCTAGCCTTACCATGGAATGGATTCAAGAACTTACTGGTGGAAAAGTTTTGTCCACGTCACGAGCTAAAGAAACTGGAAGTGGAGATGTGGAATCTGGTGCAGGATAGTGGCGAAAATGCCAAGTATACAACTCGTTTTCATGAGTTGTGCATTTTGGTACCACATCTGGTTACTCCTCTATCCCGCAGGATAGAGAAATACATCGAAGGCTTGCCTCTAGTGGTTAGAGGAACTGTTATGGGGAACAACCCCACTACTTTGGAAGCTGCGATACAACTGGGTGCTACTCTTACTGAAGAGTATGTGAAATCTGGGGTGCTCACCCGAAAGGGATTCAAAAGGGCACAGATTGAAGAAGGCAAGAAGCCTAAACAGCACCATCCCAAGAAGAAGAAACAAAAGACAATCAAGAACTTTGCAGCATTGACTGCGGCTGCACCTACTCATGCTACTCCCCTCACTGCTATGCCACAACCTGCTAATGTCAGAAAGCAGTACACTGGCTCGTTTCCACTCTGCACCAGATGCCAATACCATCATCTACCCACTATTCCATGCAGAAAGTGTCTCAAGTGTGGGCGTATGGGACACTTGGCAGCTACATGCCGATCTGCTCATCTTATTGCTGCAACAACTGCTGCCACAACTTCTACTACTGCAGGTGGAAGAGCCTGTTATCATTGTGGAGCAGAGGGACACTTCAGAAACCAGTGTCTAAAACTCAACAACACCACTGCTGCTGCTCGTGCTTTTGTTATTGGAACTGCTGAAGCACGTGAAGAGCCGGCAGTCATCACGGGTACATTTCTTATCAATGATCACTATGTTCCTATCATATTTGATACTGGTGCTGATAAAAGTTTTATCTCTGCTCATACTGCTTCTTTGCTTAATATGCAACTATCCACACTTACTGCCCCCTATACTGTAGAAGTAGCGAATGGTAAGACTATAGTTGTAGATTCCATCATTAATGCTTGTGAGCTAAGATTAAATGACCATCTTTTCTCAATCGATCTCATTCCTATGACTCTCGGAAGCTTCGAAGTTGTAGTAGGAATGGATTGGCTATCTAAGAATAATGCTGAAATCATATGCTCGGAGAAACTTATTCGAATTCCTCTACCGTCCGGCGAAACGATGATAGTCTACGGTGAGAAACCCTGCCGCGAATTGAAGATTGTATCGTGCATCAAGGCGAGGAAGTATCTGAAGAAGAAATATTATGCATTCTTAGCTCACGTGGTGGAAAAGAAACCTGACAAGAAAGCAGTTGGAGACGTATCGGTTATCAAAGACTATCCAGACGTATTTCCAGAAGACTTGCCTGGACTACCACCAGTCCGACAAGTGGAGTTTAGAATTGATCTTGTCCCTGGAGCAAACCCAGTGGCGAAGTCACCGTATCGGTTAGCACCGTCTGAGATGCAAGAACTGTCTAGTCAGCTTCAAGAACTTTTAGACAAAGGTTTTATAAGACCGAGTTTCTCTCCATGGGGAGCTCCGGTTCTCTTTGTCAAAAAGAAAGACGGTTCATTTCGCATGTGCATAGATTATCGTGAGCTGAACAAGTTGACAATCAAGAATAGATATCCTCTGCCCAGGATCGATGATCTGTTTGATCAATTACAGGGAGCAACTTGCTTCTCTAAGATTGACTTACGATCTGGGTATCATCAGTTAAGAGTAAATGATGAGGATATACCAAAGACGGCATTTAGGACTCGATATGGACACTATGAGTTTGTGGTTATGCCATTTGGGCCGACCAATGCACCCGCAGTGTTCATGGACTTGATGAATCGAGTCTGCAGGCCTTACTTGGATCAGTTTGTTATCGTCTTTATTGATGATATACTGATTTATTCCAAGTCAGAACGAGAACATGAGGATCATTTGAAGAAAGTCTTGGAACTACTAAGAAAGGAACAACTTTATGCTAAATTTTCAAAGTCTGAATTTTGGCTAAAGGAGGTTCACTTCTTAGGACATGTCATAAACAAAGATGGAATTCATGTAGATCCAGTCAAGATTGAGGCGATTAAGAACTGGACTACTCCATCTACTCCCACAGAGATTCGTTCATTTCTGGGTCTGGCAGGTTATTATAGAAGATTCATTGCAAACTTCTCTAAGATAGCTTTGCCACTCACTACATTGACTCAGAAAAGTCAAGCTTTTATATGGGGACAGAAACAAGAAGATGCATTTCAACTTCTTAAACAGAAGTTATGCAATTCCCCTATCCTTAGTCTTCCAGAAGGCAGTGATGATTTCATTGTCTACTGTGATGCTTCAAACCTTGGTCTCGGTTGTGTACTTATGCAACGGGACAAGGTCATTGCTTATGCTTCAAGACAGCTCAAGGTTCACGAGAAGAATTACACTACTCATGACCTTGAGTTAGGGGCTGTGGTCTTTGCACTGAAGATTTGGAGACACTACCTGTACGGTACTAAATGTGTCATCTATACAGACCACAAGAGCCTTCAACACATTCTCAATCAGAAAGAGCTTAACATGAGACAACGACGTTGGGTTGAGCTTCTAAATGATTACGACTGCGAGATTCGTTACCACCCGGGTAAAGCCAATGTGGTGGCGGATGCTCTTAGTCGCAAAGAACCAGTCAAACCAATTCGTGTTAGAGCCATGGAGATCAACACACAGCCAAACTTGAAAGACTTGATTCGTATTGCACAACAACAAGTAGTAACAGATAATCAACTCAAAACAGACTTGGATTGTGGCATTGAGAAGAAACTAGAACCTCGATCAGATGGGTTGTTATATCTAAATGGCCGCATGTGGATTCCAAAGTCTGAAGAATTGCGCACACTCATCTGTGATGAGGCCCATAAGTCGCGATACTCAGTTCATCCTGGAGCCGACAAGATGTATCAAGACTTGAGGACATCTTACTGGTGGCCGGGAATGAAGAAAGACATAGCACTGTACGTGGGAAAATGTCTTACATGTTCAAAGGTCAAAGCAGAACATCAAAAACCTTCGGGACTTCTGCAGCAACCTGAAATTCCTCAATGGAAATGGGAGCAAATTTCCATGGATTTCATAACCAAGTTGCCGAGAACTCCGCGAGGTTTCGATTCGATTTGGGTGATCGTTGATCGACTCACCAAATCTGCTCATTTTCTCCCAATCCGAGAGGATTACAAGATGGAGAAGTTATCCACATTGTACATCAACGAAATCATTGCACGTCATGGTACTCCAACATCAATCATATCTGATCGTGATAGTCGCTTCACTTCTCGCTTTTGGCAATCATTGCAAAAGGCTTTGGGAACGCGTGTTAATCTTAGCACGGCGTATCATCCCCAAACCGACGGCCAAAGTGAGAGGACTATCCAAACACTTGAGGACATGCTCCGTTCTTGTGTCATTGACTTCGGTGGGAGTTGGGACACTCATCTCCCACTCATTGAGTTTTCATATAACAATAGCTATCATACGAGCATTCAATGTGCACCATTCGAAGCTCTATATGGTAGAAAGTGCCGATCACCGGTCTGTTGGACCGAGATTGGTGACTCACAGGTCGTAGGACCAGAACTCATTCAGGAAACATCAGACAAGATCACAATCATTCAGTCACGGCTTAAGGCCGCACGAGATCGGCAGAAGAGTTATGCTGATCGACGTCGGAAACCACTTGAGTTTCAAGTCGGTGACCGAGTCTTACTCAAAGTTTCTCCCTGGAAAGGCGTTGTCCGATTCGGGAAGAAAGGGAAACTTGCACCAAGGTACGTTGGACCTTTTGAGATCCTGGAACGGATTGGTCCCGTAGCCTACAAACTCAAACTTCCAGTGGAGCTAAGCAATGTTCATGATACTTTTCATGTATCAAATCTTAAGAAATGCTTGGCGGATCATGATGTTCAGATTCCACTGGAAGACATACAGATTCAGAACAACATGCAATTCATTGAACGTCCAGTTGAGATCATGGATCATGGGGTCAAGAAACTTAAACGCAGCCGTATCCCGATCGTGAAAGTGCGATGGGAGGGCAAACGCGGTGCTGAGTTCACCTGGGAACGTGAAGACCAGATGAAGCTTAAGTACCCTCATCTTTTTACAGTATCTTCGGCTAGTTAATTTCGGGACGAAATTCCCTTAACTAGGGGAGACTGTAACAATTGTGCATATAGTCATGTAGTTGTAAACAGTGTTAGAACAGTGTCTGTTCAGTTTCAGTTCAATCGATGTGTTTCAGTATGTTCATAATGTGTGCTTGTGTGTTACAGGATCTTAGTAGTCAGAAAACATGTATGTATTATCTATTTACAGTCGATTTCACTAAGCAAGAACAGTAACTTGTTATATCGAAACAGTGGTGGGCAGCGAGAGTGAGCCCTATACATATACTGCGTTCGGTGTAACAGGTTAGTGTTAGTGCGTAGTGTTGAGACGAATAGTATAACAATTAATAAATTCAACCAAGATCGTAATCTGTAAGCGAGACTGAGTATAGTTATGGGTGACGATCCATAATAGTACGAATGTTGAACTTATAATTACGATTAAACATCTTTAAATATTTTTAATACGATCGGAAAACGTACGCGATTGCGGGTATACACGTAAATTGTGAATGTTTAACGATCCGACAACACACGAAGAGTAAAAATAATTAAATTAATTATTTTATATTTTTACAATTTTGAAACTCATCATTTAAATGAGTTTAACATCTATTTTTATTTAAAACCGCGTAAATTACGCGTTACGTTCCGGAAACGCGAACCGAGCGACCGCAACGGACCCGAACACTACCCGGACTATAAAAGCCCTAAGAAGGCCATTTCCTTCATTTATTATCAGCCAAACCCTCTCTCTCTCTAGAAATTTCGCAAACCCTCTCTCTCTCTAGAAAACCAACTTTAAACGTTCGTAACTCGCTTATTTCTCGACGGATTTCGACGTTCTTGGTGTCCACGCGAAGCTCTCGACAAACTCTACACGAAAGTACAAGAATATCTCAGATCCATCCAGCCAAAAACGAGGTATGAGCCTTGGAAAGATTCGGGAAATAGGTTTTCATAAGTTGTTGTGAGTTTTGTTTAAAAACCGATAATCGGCCGGATGTTTCATCACCATTCTTAGTTTCGCACACCTAGTGTCACACCCCCACCTCCGCGTCACCGGACGACGTCATTTTTAAAGGTAGCGGAAGCATAGCGGCGAAGTCTCGAAGGTGAGGGGTGACTTACTTGATCCGGTATCATAACACACATAGTTAAGAAAAGCACTAATTACAAATCACGACAAATATTTATTACATGTCCTGAATGTCCGTTCACAACTTAAGTTCCTTCTATTACATCCCAAGTCCTAATTACATGGTGCGTGCACAGGTGTTTCCTCACCGTTGGTACTGATTACCTGTAAAAGATTTAAAGTTTAAAATATCAGTATAAAACTGGTGAGTTCATAAATAAGACTCGATACAATATGATATGATAGTAAAGTCAATGATACACATTAACATAAGTGAATAATCATGTGACCCGTATCCAGATCCTTTCTGACAGTCCAGTCTAGAAAATAACCGAAGTTAAACTCCGTGCCTCTAACTCAATGTCTCACTACATCAAGTCGATACCAGGAATGGTGACAAGCATTCACACAAGGGTAGACGCTATCTATCCATGAATGGGGTTGTCAGCCCGATAGTACTATCTTTGTCCACACATTCGGCCCCACATGGGTTAACCAGATACAGTTGGTTTTGAGGACTTTTGTTGTACACAGAAAATAGTCATAATCCCATGACACCCACATGCAAGCCGGTATTGCAATTGTTACTAAACATATCACACGTTTGATAAAGATTTCATAATAGTCACCCCGATGTTAAGAAAACAGTAAAAGAAAAGGGTTGTATGAAACTCACCTGAAGTTTATGAAAAGATAAAATCACACGAACGGTGGCTAAAAATGCTAATCTGCATTAGTTTATTTATAATTAATTATTTGTGTTTTAACTTGCTGATTAGATCTGTTTGAACGTTCAATGTCACCGACATTGTAATGAAAAGTCATCGAACTAACATTAGATGTTTAATTAATTATTTAGTCTAATATTATACAATGTACTATAATGTAGGTACCTATACTCGTTTAGGTACCTTGTGTTAAGTTGATGACTCATTGGATTAGCCGTAATAATCTCCGACTAATTAGTTAGGTAATGCTGTTGATTATATTACTTAAACAGTCCCTAGATGAAATCTCGGTTTAGGAATGATTAATTCTTGTCACTAATCGTCCATGTATCACAAAACATAACAATATGACATTTGAATAGGTTAAACAATCATGTTTAACATATTAATCCGACTGTTATCATAAAACCAGACAGTTATTCCAATTGGTAGGGTAATAACTGTGATTAGTTTGAAACACTTGGGATTAACCTTGCATTTCAAAGATTAACCAAAATAATCACTTACATTGTCATAATCTAATGGTTTAAACCATTAGAAGTATTGTTATGGTTTAGTGAAAACCGGGCATTATAACGGATCAAAACAGGCATTTACCCGTTAACAAGACAAGTTATCCGTCAAAAATCATTCCTAGCTATCATCTAAGCAATAATCAACAACCCTAACTATATCATTACGTTCAAAAACACGATCTAATCAATGAAGATCAAGTCAGAAGGTTAAAAAGGATAGTTACCCAAATCAGACGATTCTACGGACAAAATCACGATCAGGACGCGTATACACGTTCACCGGTTCGAGCTGAACGTTCTGGTGGTGTCAAATATGAGTTTTGGTGATTATACGATCGAGCTCTGGAGTTGCAGGAGGTTTTTGGTCGAAGGAAGAAGAATTATGAAGGTTCTGCATGATTCTGCGATTTAAACAAGTTGCATTCTAAACCGACCTACTCGTCGCGTACCGCGACGAGTGGCCTACCTGTCGTCGCGTATCGCGAAGGATTCCGGATGAATTTTTAATATTTTTAACTTGTCGCGTACCGCGACAAGACTCCAAGGAGTCGTCGCGTAACGCGAGGGATCCAATTTCAAGATTTTTCTTCGTTTCGCGATTCCGGACAATCCGTAACTCGGTTTCACGCACGGTTTTCTCCCATGTTCCCAATTTCTCGCATACTTTAAACCTGTAATGATTAAAATCATCAATTTAACACAGATTCCTAGAACGACCAAACGTGCTCGTGTTATTGATGACGTAATGTTTACCTGCAATTGTCACAGTCTCCTCCTGTTACAGAAATTTCGTCCCGAAATTTGCTTTAACTCCTACAGTTTGATCGCCTATGTAAACAAATGAGGATACTTCTGTTTCATGCGGTCTTCACGTTCCCAAGTGTACTCTGGCCCTCGTTTAGAATTCCATTTGACTTTTACAATTGGTATTCGACTTCGTTTGAGGGTCTTTTCATCTCGATCCATTATTTCGACTGGTTCTTCCGTGAACTGTAGGTTTTCGGCAATGTGTATCTCATCAAGAGGTATGACTAGTGACTCGTCCAATAGGCACTTTTTCAGATTCGAGACATGAAACACATCATGTATGTTACTAAGTTCTGAGGGTAACTCTAATCTGTATGCTACCATTCCAATCCTTTCAAGAATTGTAAATGGTCCTACAAATCTTGGTGAGAGTTTTCCTCGTTTTCCGAATCTGAAAATACCTTTCCAGGGAGAGACTTTTAGCATCACTTTATCACCAATCTGGAATTCGAGTGGTCTACGTCGATTATCAGCATAACTCTTCTGTCGATCGCATGCTGCTTTAATTCGTTCCTGAATGAGCGCGATCTTATCAGTCGTTTCCTGGATCAGTTCCGGGCCAATAATCTGACTTTCACCTACTTCTGACCAACACACAGGAGATCGGCATTTGCGCCCGTACAAAGCTTCAAATGGAGCACATTGGATACTAGTATGATAGCTGTTATTATAAGAAAATTCAACCAATGGCAGATGAGTATCCCAGCTACCTCCAAAATCAATTACACAGCTTCGAAGCATGTCTTCTAATGTTTGATTTGTACGTTCAGTCTGCCCATCCGTTTGTGGATGATAAGCTGTGCTCATGTTGATCTGCGTACCCAAGGCATGTTGAAGAGTTTGCCAAAAACGTGACATAAATCGACTATCTCTATCAGAAATAATAGAGATTGGCACTCCATGTCGCATTACGATTTCGTTGATGTAGAGTTTAGCTAGACGGTCCATGGAATAGTCTTCCCGAATTGGTAAGAAATGTGCTGATTTGGTAAGGCGATCTACGATGACCCAAATAGCATCATGGTTATGCGCCGTTCTGGGTAATTTAGTGATGAAATCCATGGAAATTTGTTCCCATTTCCACATAGGGATTTCTGGTTGTTGCAATAGCCCAGATGGTCTTTGATGTTCTGCCTTAACCTTAAGGCACGTTAAGCATTTATTCACATATTCTGCTATTTGTTTCTTCATACCAGGCCACCAGTAGAAGTCTTTGAGATCTTTATACATCTTGTCAGCACCTGGATGAATAGAATATTTGGATTTGTGAGCTTCGTCCAAGATAATTGGTCTGATATTACCAAGTACTGGGATCCATGCTCGGTTTTTGAAATATAATATTCCATCCGTTTTGGTTTTAAGTTGTTTATCTAACCCTCGTAATTTCTCATCGGTGTAATTTGTTGTTTGCAAGGCCTGCCGTTGAGTTTCACGTATTTGAGGGTTTAGACTAGTTTGAATCGTCATTTCCAGTGCTTTCACACGTATGGGTTTGACTCTCTCTTTGCGACTTAAAGCATCGGCTACAACATTTGCTTTACCTGGGTGGTAACGGATTTCGCAGTCATAGTCGTTCAGAAGTTCCACCCATCGCCTTTGTCGCATATTTAGCATTTTCTGATCTAGAATGTGTTGAAGACTTTTGTGATCTGTATAGACCGTACACTTCGTCCCGTACAAGTAATGTCTCCATATCTTGAGTGCAAACACTACTGCACCAAGTTCTAGATCATGAGTGGTGTAATTTTTCTCGTGCACTTTTAGCTGCCGAGAAGCATAGGCAATCACCTTGTTGTTCTGCATCAGCACACACCCGAGTCCTTGACGTGAGGCATCACAGAAGACTATGAAATTCTCTGTGCCTTCTGGTAGTGCCAGAATAGGTGCATTGCAGAGTTTATGCTTCAACAGTTGAAATGCCTCCTCCTGTTGAGAGTCCCATATGAACTTTTGATCTTTCTGGGTTAGAGTAGTTAAAGGCAAGGCTATCTTTGAAAAGTTCTTGATGAATCTTCTGTAATAGCCCGCTAACCCTAAGAATTGACGAATCTCTGTTGGGGTTTTCGGTGTCTCCCATTGCTTTACCGCTTCAATCTTGCTGGGATCCACTTGTATACCATTTTCATTTACTACATGCCCAAGAAACTGGACTTCCCGTAACCAGAACTCACATTTGGAAAATTTGGCATAAAGTTTCTCATGTGCTAAAAGTTCCAAGATCAGTTTTAAGTGTTGCCCATGTTCTTGTTGACTGCGGGAGTAAATGAGAATGTCATCAATAAAAACAATCACGAATTTATCCAAGTAAGGTCTACACACACGATTCATCAGATCCATAAACACTGCAGGCGCATTAGTCAGCCCGAAGGGCATTACTAAAAACTCATAATGCCCGTATCGAGTTCGAAAAGCTGTTTTAGAAACATCATCATCATGGATTCGTAGTTGATGATATCCAGATCTGAGATCGATTTTTGAAAAATAATAGCACCTTGCAATTGATCGAATAGATCATCTATACGGGGTAGTGGATAACGATTTTTGATTGTCAATTTATTGAGTTCCCGATAGTCGATACACATCCTGAGAGTACCGTCCTTCTTTTTCACAAAAAGGATAGGTGCGCCCCAAGGTGAGTAACTCGGTCTAATGAAACCTTTGTCTAAAAGTTCCTGTAATTGACTCGATAGTTCTTGCATTTCCGATGGAGCCAATCGGTAAGGAGCTTTAGCTATAGGTGCTGCTCCTGGTACTAAGTCAATACGAAACTCAACTTGTCTCACTGGGGGTAATCCTGATATATCGTCAGGAAAAACTTCAGGATATTCTCGAACTACAGGAATGTCTTCAATACGTTTTTGATGTGGTTTGTTTTCAGTCACGTAAGCTAAAAAGGCTTGACAGCCCTTTCTTAAGCACTTTCGAGCTTGCATACATGATATGATACTCAGTTTCCTGCCAGCCCTTTCACCTTGTATCATAAGTGTATCACCATTTGGTAATGAAATACGAATCATCTTATTTTGACATATGACTTCCACTCGATTTTCTGAAAGCCAGTCCATACCAATAACAACATCAAAGCTTCCCAATTCAATAGGAAGAAGATCAATATTAAAAAGATGATCGTTTAGATTCAATAAACACCCTTGAATCACATTGTTAGTCATAATTGACTTGCCATTAGCAAGTTCAATGATGTAAGGGTTTGTTAGGTTATCAACGGCCAATCCGAGTAGTGAAGCAAAATCAGAGGAAACAAAACTTTTGTCCGCTCCGGTGTCAAAAAGAACAGATACATAGTGATTGTTAAGAAGAAACGTACCGGTAACGGTGTTGTTATCACGTCGAGCCTCTTCCGCCCCTATCTGGAAGGCTCTTCCTCTTGCTTCATTGCCCTGGTTGGTGTTGTTGGTAGGGCAGTTTTTCATGAAGTGATCCGGGCTTCCACATCTGAAACACGACCGGTTGATTTGTTGTGGTTGTTGTTGTTGAGTTCCTTGGTTTGATCGGCGAACAGGGAGATTGCAATATTTGGAGAAATGCCCGACCTTGTTACAATTGTTACAAACAGGGCAGGGTCCCACATGATGAAATGGGCACTTAGGACATTTAGGTGCTTGCCCTACATAGGCTTTTCTCTCCAAAGTTGTGGCAATGTATCCCTTTGCCATTTGCACATTCCGGCTGGGTTCCACCGGAGCCCCTGGTTTGCCTTTCCCAACCCATTTTCGTTTCACCCCTTTAACAGTGCTGGGGGTAGTAGTTGCCAGACTGCTGCTTGACTCACCTTTCACTGTCAATGTACCACTTCTTACTGCAACATCGGTAAGCCTGGTGGTTAAGGTGATAGCATGTTTCAAAGTACGTGGTTCAGCTGCCGTGACCATTCCCTTGATTTGAGGTACCAGACCTTTGATATATTTTTCTATCAAAGCCTGCTCAGTTGGAAACATGTTTGGCAGCAGACATGTTAATTCGTGAAATCGATCGGTATATTTCAAACAATCAGCACCGATCATAGAATGGTTCCAAAATTCCTCTTGGAGCTTTTGGATTTCAGTGATGGGACAATATTCTGACAGAATCAAAGTTTTAAACTCGTCCCAAGTCATAGCATCCACAACAGCCGTGGTCAAGGTTTTTGCCTGGGTATTCCACCAGGTCAATGCTGAGTCTGTCAGTGAACAAGCTGCATAAGACACTTTGTGTTCAGCCAAACACTGGCTGATCTTGAGCTTAGTCTCCATGCTCTCAATCCATTTCAAAAGTCCTGACGCTCCTTCCTTCCCCGTAAAAGTAGGGGGATTGCAAGAAGCGAAGTACTTATAAGTGCATCCTCGTTGTGGAGGATCCGGATTGATTGTGTTGGTACTAGTCGTATGGCGGGTTTCAACATGTCCGCCTGTAGCATTATGCTCCGTATGGACTCTACCCGAGCCAGGAGCACGATTTGTTTGATATTGGGCCAACATGCCCGTAAGAACAGCGGATAATTGGTCACCTGCTATACGAGCAACGTCCGCTTCATTTAGACTGGGTCCACTCACAGGTGGATCCTGAATGGATTCTTGAGTTTGAGGATTTTTAGCAGAACGACCTCTTCTAGGGGCCATAGTCTGATCACACACAGATAAAGTAAAGTCAAAACAAGAATCCATAGTCGTAATAAAGACAAATGTTGTATAACTACTTCGAGTTTTTCACAGTTATATTGTACACCACTAAGTCATGTTCATAGTTGCAGTTATACTAGTACGTCTGTTTGTCTTGCCAAGCGTATACTAGTATCATTTTATAGTCTACCAAAATGACACCGATTTAGACATGTTACTACACTGATATGTACTAGTATTACATTATTTCACTATAATGTAGTACCGATATTAATATATTTCTACACGTGTTTGTTATGTACTAGTATTACATTATTTCACTATAATGTAACACCGATATTGATATGACCCTATCACAAATTTTGTTACGTACTAGTATTACATTACTTCACCGCAATGTAACACCGATATTGTTATGACTCCACGAGTCTTGTTATGTACTAGTATTACATTACTTCACCGCAATGTAACACCGATATTGTTATGTTTTCGCACAAGTTTTCTTTTTATATGACTTGAAAAGTTAGCACCGGCTATAATGTAAAGACACAATGTTGCACATACAATGTTAAAAGAAAACTTTTATTATAACTGTCACAGTTGTACATTAGGATTAGTACATATGCAAGAAAATATCCTAATGCAGTTGTACCCACTATTACAACCTAACCGTCCGAGGCCTATTTTACAAGTCAAAACTTCCTCGGAGTAGTACAGTCCAGCCTATTCGATTCCTTTACCGTAGTAAATACAGTAAACATGTGATAATGATGGCCACCGCTGCCATCACTATTGCTGCGTCCAACAGTCGTAGCTCCATCCTCATATTGCCCAACCCTACCATCCATCCCCTAACTCTCTCTACCCCACTCCTACACATACCACCTAAAGTCCACTGGAGTCTACCCTCAATCACCTCTCTCCATGCCCTGGCTCCTGCCTCCAGGACAGCAACATGTTCAGCTAAACTCTCATAGGCCGTGCGAGTTTCCCACAGAGTGTCACGTGTTTCCTGCAATGAAACACGCGATAACTGAAGATCCAATGTAACCCGTTGCAGCTGAACTCTCATCTCAGCCTGCTGAGATGACTCGCCTTCCTCATGTATGGAATGAGGTACATCCCGAGGTGCTAGTGGTCCTCTCGGAACAGGACCTGTCGAGATGCGGGCTCGTCCCCGCCTTCCTCCAAACCCTGTAAATACTGGTACTTGCTGTGGTGGTGTAGGGCTTTGTGCCCTCCTGATAGCTGGTGAGTCAGCATCTAACAGATGCTGAGGTATAGGTGGTGTAGGTGGTATTGATGGTAAAGTCTGGTGGGACATTTGAGATGACGGCACTGTCTGTGTTGATCCTGAACTTGTTTCCGTGCCAAATGAATCACTTTCTGAGTCTGACATTGCTGTATCGACACACAAGTTCGTATTAGTAACATAAAATAAATAAATAACAACAACATTTATTTGAGTGTTTATATTTGTTAACTATGTTGGTGCTCTCAGTGTAACTATTCGAGCCTATGGTTATAATCTAGGTTTCTAAGTCCGCCTAAATTCTATAACCTGTGGCTCTGATACCACCCTGTCACACCCCCACCTCCGCGTCACCGGACGACGTCATTTTTAAAGGTAGCGGAAGCATAGCGGCGAAGTCTCGAAGGTGAGGGGTGACTTACTTGATCCGGTATCATAACACACATAGTTAAGAAAAGCACTAATTACAAATCACGACAAATATTTATTACATGTCCTGAATGTCCGTTCACAACTTAAGTTCCTTCTATTACATCCCAAGTCCTAATTACATGGTGCGTGCACAGGTGTTTCCTCACCGTTGGTACTGATTACCTGTAAAAGATTTAAAGTTTAAAATATCAGTATAAAACTGGTGAGTTCATAAATAAGACTCGATACAATATGATATGATAGTAAAGTCAATGATACACATTAACATAAGTGAATAATCATGTGACCCGTATCCAGATCCTTTCTGACAGTCCAGTCTAGAAAATAACCGAAGTTAAACTCCGTGCCTCTAACTCAATGTCTCACTACATCAAGTCGATACCAGGAATGGTGACAAGCATTCACACAAGGGTAGACGCTATCTATCCATGAATGGGGTTGTCAGCCCGATAGTACTATCTTTGTCCACACATTCGGCCCCACATGGGTTAACCAGATACAGTTGGTTTTGAGGACTTTTGTTGTACACAGAAAATAGTCATAATCCCATGACACCCACATGCAAGCCGGTATTGCAATTGTTACTAAACATATCACACGTTTGATAAAGATTTCATAATAGTCACCCCGATGTTAAGAAAACAGTAAAAGAAAAGGGGTTGTATGAAACTCACCTGAAGTTTATGAAAAGATAAAATCACACGAACGGTGGCTAAAAATGCTAATCTGCATTAGTTTATTTATAATTAATTATTTGTGTTTTAACTTGCTGATTAGATCTGTTTGAACGTTCAATGTCACCGACATTGTAATGAAAAGTCATCGAACTAACATTAGATGTTTAATTAATTATTTAGTCTAATATTATACAATGTACTATAATGTAGGTACCTATACTCGTTTAGGTACCTTGTGTTAAGTTGATGACTCATTGGATTAGCCGTAATAATCTCCGACTAATTAGTTAGGTAATGCTGTTGATTATATTACTTAAACAGTCCCTAGATGAAATCTCGGTTTAGGAATGATTAATTCTTGTCACTAATCGTCCATGTATCACAAAACATAACAATATGACATTTGAATAGGTTAAACAATCATGTTTAACATATTAATCCGACTGTTATCATAAAACCAGACAGTTATTCCAATTGGTAGGGTAATAACTGTGATTAGTTTGAAACACTTGGGATTAACCTTGCATTTCAAAGATTAACCAAAATAATCACTTACATTGTCATAATCTAATGGTTTAAACCATTAGAATTATTGTTATGGTTTAGTGAAAACCGGGCATTATAACGGATTAAAACAGGCATTTACCCGTTAACAAGACAAGTTATCCGTCAAAAATCATTCCTAGCTATCATCTAAGCAATAATCAACAACCCTAACTATATCATTACGTTCAAAAACACGATCTAATCAATGAAGATCAAGTCAGAAGGTTAAAAAGGATAGTTACCCAAATCAGACGATTCTACGGACAAAATCACGATCAGGACGCGTATACACGTTCACCGGTTCGAGCTGAACGTTCTAGTGGTGTCAAATATGAGTTTTGGTGATTATACGATCGAGCTCTGGAGTTGCAGGAGGTTTTTGGTCGAAGGAAGAAGAATTATGAAGGTTCTGCATGATTCTGCGATTTAAACAAGTTGCATTCTAAACCGACCTACTCGTCGCGTACCGCGACGAGTGGCCTACCTGTCGTCGCGTATCGCGAAGGATTCCGGATGAATTTTTAATATTTTTAACTTGTCGCGTACCGCGACAAGACTCCAAGGAGTCGTCGCGTAACGCGAGGGATCCAATTTCAAGATTTTTCTTCGTTACGCGAGTCCGGACAATCCGTAACTCGGTTTCACGCACGGTTTTCTCCCATGTTCCCAATTTCTCGCATACTTTAAACCTGTAATGATTAAAATCATCAATTTAACACAGATTCCTAGAACGACCAAACGTGCTCGTGTTATTGATGACGTAATGTTTACCTGCAATTGTCACACCTAGCAACCTCCCTCGAAGTTGTACAGGCTTAGATCGTGGTCTAGAATCAAGTAGCTTGATGATGAAGACGATCCAGGTTACAGGTTCGTCGAGGATTAGAAGCCGAACCCTTCAGAAGAGTACACGAGCCTGCATGGTTCGTGGGGTTATCAGCGAACCCTAAGGGGTCACGAGCCCTTTTGCCGAACCAGTTCACCCTCACGAACCATCACATGCCTTTCGGTCGAACCTTCGTGGGCATGGGCATCTCCAACGAACCCTTCATGCTGGATCATAGGAAACGAACCCTTGTCGCCATGCATAAGCTGCGAATGAACCACGAACCCTGCATGGTTCGTGGCATGACCAACCGAACCCTTTAGATGCTTCTGGTCACGAACTCACGAACCCAGCCGAACTTTTGTGCCACCTACGAACCTTGATCAACATGCAGCGAACCATCACGAACCTTTATGAATCAGTGATGCTAGACGAACCTTCATTCCAGTAACTAACTCAAACGAACCTTGCATGGTTCGTTGGAGGTTTAGCCGAACCATGTGAGATATCGGGGCCGAACCTTTGAACACCCTCGTACCATGTTAGCCGAACCATTTTGGTTCTCTCGGCCGAACCTGGACCCTAAATTCCAAAGGTTCGCTGCCTAAGTGGTGATCCATAAACAACTTCGGCCCAAACAAGTTTCAACCGGCTCAATTCCTTCACAATTCGGCCCATAGACATAAAACAAGCCCAATGATAGTCTTTGGCCCAACGTTTTAACTATTGATACACTAAATGGCCTTAGAACCACACACGGCCCAACTCCATATCCTTTCGGGCCCAAGTAGATTTCAATTGACCCAATATCATAATCAATTGGCCCTTGGTGACATAAACGGCCCATGGACCTCCATTTGAGCCTATTATCATAATTAGGGGCTTAAGGCCAAATGTGAGGCCCTCGATTATGACAATCATGAATTGATCATAAATTGGTTAAGTTTGTAACCTAGCAATAATTATGAAGATCAATTCACAATCTCAAGACTTAAAACATTTGAACATCTTTTCACAACAAATGGTAATCAACGGTTATCAAATCCTAGAACAAATATCATTTTATGCATAAGAATTATGCATCAAAGAACATTTCATAAGTTTCTTGGACCCATGATCAATCAAGAGATTCAAATCATAACATTCAAGATTTCACAACAATCAAATCATGAGAACACAATTCAATCAATGAATCAAGTTATACAATTATAAATCCTATATCTTATGTATGATTACAATGTTATAGGAACAAGTTAGAAGTCCTGTTTGCTACTTGCTAACTGTTTTAGTTCAGAGTCTACTGCAGACAGGTGAGAACTCTAGCCCCTCTTTTACTGTTTTACAACTGTTTTGGGGTGGAACACGTGATCAAAACCGCTATTTCAATCTTGTTTCATTGCACAGTTTATGTGCATTCATAAATATTACAGGTTTATCTTATGAATCCAAGTGATTCTTCAACTGTTTAAGGAAATTGTCAACTGTTTCAAAGGAATTATTTACTATTAAACCCTTATTACTAAAAGGATTTTATAATGTTTTCTTGAAATGTTTTATAACAACCTTACTCAAATGTTCTTTTAAAGGATTTTACAATCCCTTTTGTTATAAACCTTGTTATTACACAAGGTCATCACATCATGATATTCAAAACAAGTGGCTCATAACATGGTATCCAAATTCATTGGTTCAAAACATGGTATTCAAATCAAGTGGTTCAAAACATGGTATTCAAATCAAGTGGTTCAAAACATGGTATTCAAATTCATTGGTTCAAAACATGGTATTCAAGTCAAGTTGTTCACATCATGGTATTCAAATCAAGAGATTCATTTCATGTTACATAAACAAAGATTCAACTCTTGGAGTTAAATCCAGGTTTTCAATAAGACATTAACACATCCGGTTAAAGTAAGATTCAGAAAACATGGTGTCCATTGTTGTAAACAAACTTATAAACCCATCAAGTATCATATTCATTAGCGTTAGTACTGGGTGATCACAACAAGGGAAAACGGACACATACATTGGGGCAGACCGATTGCTGCAGTTAGTTTTTAAATCTGTTTTATAAACTAACTGCAGATTTCGGTTACATATGGTTTATTCAAAACTGTTGACACATTATCTAACTCCAAACGTGGTTTGGGACTTGATATTATATGTTGACTCATGTGCAAACAGTGATTGGACTGTTTACACTCATTTTCTTACTTGATGTTAGTTTGGGTTGCAGCTCATCCGTGTGAATCTTATGATGCTTTAACTTACCTATGTCTTATATCATAAAACTCATGTTTACAAATGTTTAAACCTATTGTTCTCACCAACTACGTCTGTAGTTGACAGTTACTTTTCACGTGTTTCAGGTAATCAGGTTTAAGACATTCTCAGTGACAACTAAGGAGACCATTCTAAGATAGAACAAGATGAAGAAACATGCTAGGATGGAATAGAAACTCACAAAATCCTAATTGTTTAATTGTCTTGTTTGATGTCTTATTTTGTAAACTATATTTTGGGTCTGTAGTTGTCTTACTTTTGGTAGATAGATTGTCTGTAACAAATCAACTGTCTAAACATTATGAAATGTAGTAATCCATTGTGGTTGTTCTTATTCAATACTTGTGCATGATTCAACTGTTCATACGTCACCGCGCCGTGGATTCCGCACGCGGCGCAGGGGTGTGACAGTTATACACACCAACTATTCAAGTAGTTGACCCAAAACTATTTTTACATATGTAACATTTTAAAGTGAAGATATGATGAAGATATAGGATAAGCTAGTGGACCTAGTTAATTATAAACAAATGTTTAGTAATTTCAAATTGTAATACTTTGTACATCCAAATTCTATAATGGTTGATTTTATTTAAATAAATGTAGTACTTGTTTGTTACAATGATGCTTTAATGATTCCTACATATTAATAGCGCCATGTGCTAATGAACAATCAAGCTCGCGCCCCGACGTGTTACGCCGTCGGTCGAGGTGTGACATATTTGTATCAGAGCCATGGTTATAGGGATCTTGGTTATTAGAAATGGTGGACTAGACTATTGTGACAACCAGAAATTTTCAAAATTTTCATTCTCAAACACTACCAACAATAACCAAATTTCGGGACGAAATTTCTTTCAACAAGGGGATGATGTGACACCCGGCAATTCTGGGTAAATTGCAACACTCATTTCACATCCATACTTGTTGCATTTCATTTAATTGAGTTTAATTAGATGAGCTAAACACAAACACAAAACAATAATTCGGATTATTATTGAATTGTGCGTTACACGTTGATTAGGATTAATCAAGCGTGCAAACACTTCGTAAACACACAAACACGAACCATCAAAGGTAATTCAAGGAATTATCGAAACACACACGTGAGTCTCACGGACGTGGTGATCAAACTTATATGTTATTACATGATTATGTGCTAAACATGCATTAGATGCTTTGGATAAACGTTAGGAATCGAGTACGAGCGAAATCGAATCGACGAAATTGAAAAACAAGTTTATGGACCCGTCGCGGTACGTGATAGCCCTTGGCGAACGGCTTCGCGATACGCGAAGCAGTAGCGGGGACTCTGAGTCCCCAATCTCTCCGCGGTACGCGATAAAATATTTTGATCGGCCTCCGCGGTACGCGAAGGCCATGCAGATCAAAATTTCTTTATAATTCAACCCCAATTCATTTTCACTCGGTTTCCTTTCCATTTCTCCGACTTTCTTCATCAGCTCTCGACCCAAAACACTGAAACCAACCCTTCAAACCTGTTGGAATCATCATTGGGACTATTACTTGCATTGGTGAACCACTTGGAGTTATTGAAAGCTTGGGGAAGGATCAAGGAAGCTACAAACGACCATCAATCACTGATTCAGCATCATCAGCCATCATTCCCATCAAATCCTAGCTTCTAAGGTAGTTTTACTTGTTTATTAGTTGATAGATCGCACATGCAATGGGTAAAAACCCACATGCAACTCCATATGATGATTGTGCTCAGATTTGTTGGTGATTGGATGTGTTATCGTCATAGATTTACTGATTTTATTGTTTAGTGATGTTAGATTTGAGTTTGGTTTAGTTATTGTTTGATTTGGGGATGATATTGGTACACTTGCCATAAAAGGAAACTTTTATGTTGCAAGTCTTGAATTTGTGATGATCTAGACATGTTAGACATGTCTAGATGTTGTTAAATATATATTGGAGTGTCTAGAAACACATTGGGATATTTGGCTTTGTCAAAAACTTGGTTTTGTAGAAACTTACTATTTATGGAAACTTTTAGAAATCAAAAGAGGGCTTTTGATGTTTTAAAACGTTTTGATGAACTTGGATTATTGAAATATGTTTAGAAATAGTTTTTAACATATTTGGAAACTTGGATTTGTGAAAACGAACTTTTAAACGGATACTTTCCAAATAAGGAAACTTTATTTTGACAAAACGGCATAAATGGTGATTTATGCGCAAACGACATGTTTTAAGGGTTTAAATGTGTTTTATAAACATATTAAAGGTATTAACATTATGAAATGGAATTTCATAACCACACTTTCTTAAATGGGAAACTTTCTAAAAATGGTAACTTGTGCGAGTAGAGTCATAGGATGCATTTTGGTGTCTTATGTGCATTGAGACACATAAACACAACAATCGTGTCACCAACGATTCGTCGAGTCTCACTAGTCAACAAACACACACTCGGTTGAGCACACCGACACTTGGAGTTGTATGGACTACAACACACCACATGACACATACTTACACCTATATGATCATAGGTGCTTACTAGCAGGACTGCTAGCTTTCGCAGTCGCGAACATCACATAAACCGGAACTGCTTCATCAGGTGAGTTCACGGCCCCTTTTTACATTTTCTACCTTTGGGGGAGAAAACATTGCATACAACTGATTTTGATCAACATACATACTTTTGGTTTCATTTGTACATGCTAATATCGTATATACATATGTGTGGCACTCATCCACAAAACTGATAAGTCCTCATTAAACACATCTCGAACCGTTAATAGCGCGTAGCGCTTAGCGTGGTAATTCTGAATAGTACTATTTGGGCCTGACAAGCCCCACTGTTGTGCGCCGTATGGACACCCCGACTGGAGGTTGGAACAGTGCATAATTGACCAATAAACATTGCCATATCTTGTTGGATGGATATGGCGGGAGGCAGCATGTTAGCTTCGGTTTCGAACCCGCATATGATATATAAAATTACAAACAATTACTTTAAACATTTTGATGTTTACTGCTGATACAAACCTGTGCTCTCACCAACCTTTGTGTTGACCCTTTTACTCGCATGTTTTCTCAGGTAACTAAGGCACGCGCACAAGGATAGGATGCTAGGATGGAGTCCCATGCATCAGCTTTAGTGTCTTAGGCAGATTGATAATAATTGGCATTTGTTTTGTTATGTAAAGTTAAATACTTAAACCGCTTCCGTACTACTACTCTTTAAGTTTTCAAAACTGATTAAACTTATGCTTCCGCAACTTATAATTACAATGTTGCTTTGATAACTTAAACTTTTTACTTCCGCAACTCTGATTCTACTAAACTGTTTTATCCAAGTTAATGGATGTACGTATGAAACCAGACATGTAGGTCTCGCATCATTGTGTGACCGGAGACTGCGATCCTGATTGGTCTCGCTCGCGCCCCGTTCGGGACGGGATTTCTCGGGGTGCGACAGATTGGTATCAGAGACTCCGGTTATTGCGAATTAGGTTTGCATTTAGTGAACTTAGTCTATAACCACTAGTCTCCACACAACGCGTAGTGCTTAGTATTAGTTCCACCTGCATGCATTATCGTACATATACACAATTCACACATTTATATGTGGCGACACTGTCATCACCATCTATGCTCGCATTAGATGAGAAGGAACAGATTGTTCCTACCTCCTTCAGTATCAACACTACCGGTAGCAGTTGAGTCACCGAACCAAGCACCAACTATCACCCGAAGACAGCACGTCTGAGCCATCGCAGGAGGAGCAGCCGGTACACATACGCTATATCACCGGTGCCCGAATCGAAGAGGCGACGACAAAAGCTGATCGGGGATGAAACTTAAACAAGTCCAGGGATGAAACAGGCCCTGTGGCTCAACAACATTCTTGTAACCCTTTGGTACCGCTACACATACTGCTTACAAGGACCATATGAGGAGATTCCAAACTCAACTCCTTGTCACTCATAGAATATCACCGAACGAACATGGTCGCTCGAGTTAAGGAAAACTAGAGTGACCATGCGGAGGGATTTCATTACGGGTGCTAGGTGGTCATCCAGAAGCATCAATACTAACACTCACACAATCAGTGACTCAACACCAAGTGACCTGAGGAAAACACGCTCAAGCCACGTAGCTATCCTTATAGGATCTACGCAAGATCCTATAATACCATACAATTCGCGTGACTAGCCCAAGTATTAGTTCGATAGGCTATTTAACCACACCTCATATGACTCATGTTTGAAATCTCGATGACATGAATAAACTCTGAATCCAGTAAAACCTAATAGCTCTAAGCAGGAGGAACTAGAATTCTTATGTAAGGTAAATTGACGATCATGGTGCGCAACATAATCGTGAATTTACAGGTACGCATGAATTCTGGCAAATTCTATTATGAGCCTATTTCTGAAAACACATACATTGATATTCGCTTATCCATCACTCTGATGGTTGCAACGGAATTCAAGCAACGTATCAAGATTTCAACATAACGTTCATCAAATTCCTGGCTATAGTCCGGATTACCATATATCCACGAAAACCTCATGTTGCGACTATACACTTCACATGAAGCAACGTATCAAATTTTCGATGAGGACCCCGCCAAAGATCCTAAGGAAGACCCCATGGAGGAGTCACCCGACAATGCATCATCCATACTAGACTAACCTGAGCCTGAAGGACAGTGTCTTGAGTCCATTTGACTCGGGACCTAACTTGGGCAAACGACCGAATCGAGTGGCTTAAAGAGGAACTAAGATATACAAGTACCCGACATACGGAGCCTTGTAGCATAGTCAATAAGATGAACCAGGATATAACCCAGTTGATTTCACCATTCCAGGCAGCCGAAGACCGGTTGCCATCGCTAAAGTTACAATCGAAGAGCTGGAAAAGCAAGGTCGCCAATCCAGTTCCGGAAGGACCTGACACTGGGGAGAAGGAACCAGCGGCGGATGCTGATTCTGATTCCACTATCGATAACGCCTCCGATAAACTTAGCATAGACCTGGTAGAAACAGGTTGTGACTCTGTACTTGAAAATTTTGGAGTCTTAGTGTTTGGGGTATTAAATGAATTGTAACCAGTACAACTTATTATATATCAAGACTAATATATGTTATTGAAAATTTTGTCTATGACAATCAATACATGTTTTTTTTCTCATACCAATCATGTGCAACTTTAGTCATTAGATCTACACTAACGCTTATTCTCGCTATGAAGATCATGGCTGGAAGACGCGGAGAATGCGAGAACGCGGGAGGGCGTGGAAACATTAACCTCATCGCAACGAAGCTGAACGCACTAATCAGCAAACGAGTTGAGGAGGAAATCGCTGCACGCGAAGCTGCACGCGAAGCTGCACGTAACCAAGATCAACTGATTCAAGGGACAAACCCTAATCCACCCCACTGCACATTCAAAACATTCTTAGACTGCAAACCACCTTCTTTCAATGGTACGGAGGGGGCTGCCGGTCTCCTCCGATGGATTGAGAGATTGGAATCAATTTTCATCATGAGCAACTGTAGGGTTAAGGACCGCGTGAAGTACGCAACAGGAACCTTAGAGGGAACAGCCCTCACTTGGTGGGACACAAATGTTCAAACCCTAGGACGAGAAAAGTCTGAGGCTATACCTTGGGATGAATACAAAAGAATGATGAACCACAAATACTTCCCTCACGACAAAGTTCAGATATTGGAAACGGAATTTCGGAACCACAGGATGATTGGTTCTGAGATCGAGGCATACACTTCTCGATCTTATGAGTTGGCACACATGTGCCCAGAAATGGTGACCCCAGCCTACAAACATCTCGAAAGATACATTGAGGGATTGACACCACAGGTTCGGGACATGGTACTATCCGCTGACCCCACCACTTTACAACAAGCCGTATACTTAGCTCATGAACTGACCAATACCGCGGTTATACAAGGATTATTACCTCCACGTGGCTCAATAATCAAAACCACCGACAACAAACGCAGATGGGATAACACTCAAACCAAAACCCCTACTCTACAACCACCAAGACGACGTAAGGGTGCCTATGCTGGCAAAAACCCAAGGTGCAACAACTGTGATTATCATCATAAACAAGGACCATGTGAAAGATACCGATGCCAATGGTGCGGAAAGCGAGGCCACACAACTAAAAACTGTAGGGGTGAACTGGTGACCAAAATTTCACAGCCTCAGCCGCAGCAATACAAAACACCAAAAGGTTGCTTCGGATGTGGAAAGCCAGGGCACTTTAAGAGGGACTGCCCCCATGCGGAAAACAATGGGGATGAAGCACCGAAGAGTTGCTTTGAATGTGGGAAACTAGGGCACCTCAGGAAGGACTGCCCATATCTAGAAAACGGCAACAATAACAGGAACAATAACGGTCCGAGGGAACGACCCCTCGTGATTGGGGCTAAAGAAGCCAGAAATAATCCTAATCTTGCAACAGGTACGTATCTCTTAAACGAATCATTACGCTTCTGTATTGTGTGATACTGGAACTGAGAAAAGTCTTATATTTAAGCACTTTAGTAAATCCTTGTTATAACCCCAATGTATCTAGAGGTTGAATACACCGTAGAGCTAGCTGATGATAAACTGATTGTAACTAATCACATTCTGAGAAAATGCACTTTAGAGCTAGCAAACCATAATCTTAAGATCGACCTCATGCCGGTTACGCTAGGCAGTTTTGGGATAATAGTGGACATGGAATGGCTGTCTAAAAACTAAGCTAAAATCACTTGCCACAATAAGTTTGTGCGCATACCTCTCCCTAGTGGAGAAACCTAGACATCAACCGTGAAAGAAGCGACACTCTCCTGTCCCCATGTGAAAGAGGGAACAAATACCTATGGACTTCATTACCCAATTACCCCATACTCCTAATGGAGATGACACAATCTGAGTAATGAGGGACCGACTAACAAATTCAGCACATTTCCTTGTGACTAGGGAAAACGACAGGATGGAAAAACTAGCCTAAATCTATGTTAAGGAAGTGGCCTCACGACATGAAGTGCCAATCTCCATCCTTTCGGATCAAGATATTAGATTCACTACCAACTTCGGGAAATCATTACAAGGGTCATTTGACACACGGTCGGATATGAGTACTGCATACTACCCCCAACTGTACAATACAAACTCTCGAAGATATGTTACGAGCATGAGTAGTAGACTTCAGAATAGCGGGGAAACTCACCTACCATTGGTGGAGTTTTCCTACAACAACAGTTACCACACCAGCATCAAGGCAGTGCCTTTTGAGGCACTCTATGGCAGGAAGTGCCAATCACCGCTCTGTTGGGCAGAAGTGGGTGACAGTCAACTCACTGGCTCAAAACTTATACATGAAACAACCAAGAAGATAGTACAGATTAGAAACCGCATGGTAGCAGCTCGCGATAGTCAACAGAGCTATGCCGATCACCCTTCTGTTTTGTCGAACGAGGAAAACTGAATCCACGGTATATTGGACCATTTGAAATCCTGAAGCGGATTGGCCTAGTAGCATACCAACTTAACCTACCAGCCGAACTCGATGTAGTTCACAACATATTCCATGTCTCAAATCGGAAGAAGTGGTTATCATATGAGACACTTGTGATTCCACTGGATAAAACCCAGGTGGATGAACAACTACGATTCATGGGAGAACCCGTAGAGATCATGGACCGAGGGGTCAAACGAATTAAACAGAGTCGGATTCCGATTGCCAGGCTCCGATGGAACTCGAAACGCGGACCTAAATTCGCGGGGGAACGTGAAGATCAGATGATACGCAAATATCCCCATCTTTTCAAACAAACAACGTCGAACGCCAACAACAACGGATAAATTTCGGGACGAAATTTCCTTTCAACAAGGGGATGATGTGACAACCAGAAATTTTCAAAATTTTCATTCTCAAACACTACCAACAACAACCAAATTTCGGGACGAAATTTCTTTCAACAAGGGGATGATGTGACACCCGGCAATTCTGGGTAAATTGCAACACTCATTTCACATCCATACTTGTTGCATTTCATTTAATTGAGTTTAATTAGATGAGCTAAACACAAACACAAAACAATAATTCGGATTATTATTGAATTGTGCATTACACGTTGATTAGGATTAATCAAGCGTGCAAACACTTCGTAAACACACAAACACGAACCATCAAAGGTAATTCAAGGAATTATCGAAACACACACACGAGTCTCACGAACGTGGTGATCAAACTTATATGTTATTACATGATTATGTGCTAAACATGCATTAGATGCTTTGGATAAACGTTAGGAATCGAGTACGAGCGAAATCGAATCGACGAAATTGAAAAACAAGTTTATGGACCCGTCGCGGTACGCGATAGCCCTTGGCGAACGGCTTCGCGATACGCGAAGCAGTAGCGGGGACTCTGAGTCCCGAATCTCTCCGCGGTACGCGATAAAAGATTTTGATCGGCCTCCGCGGTACGCGAAGGCCATGCAGATCAAAATTTCTTTATAATTCAACCCCAATTCATTTTCACTCGGTTTCCTTTCCATTTCTCCGACTTTCTTCATCAGCTCTCGACCCAAAACACTGAAACCAACCCTTCAAACCTGTTGGAATCATCATTGGGACTATTACTTGCATTGGTGAACCACTTGGAGTTATTGAAAGCTTGGGGAAGGATCAAGGAAGCTACAAACGACCATCAATCACTGATTCAGCATCATCAGCCATCATTCCCATCAAATCCTAGCTTCTAAGGTAGTTTTACTTGTTTATTAGTTGATAGATCGCACATGCAATGGGTAAAAACCCACATGCAACTCCATATGATGATTGTGCTCAGATTTGTTGGTGATTGGATGTGTTATCGTCATAGATTTACTGATTTTATTGTTTAGTGATGTTAGATTTGAGTTTGGTTTAGTTATTGTTTGATTTGGGGATGATATTGGTACACTTGCCATAAAAGGAAACTTTTATGTTGCAAGTCTTGAATTTGTGATGATCTAGACATGTTAGACATGTCTAGATGTTGTTAAATATATATTGGAGTGTCTAGAAACACATTGGGATATTTGGCTTTGTCAAAAACTTGGTTTTGTAGAAACTTACTATTTATGGAAACTTTTAGAAATCAAAAGAGGGCTTTTGATGTTTTAAAACGTTTTGATGAACTTGGATTATTGAAATATGTTTAGAAATAGTTTTTAACATATTTGGAAACTTGGATTTGTGAAAACGAACTTTTAAACGGATACTTTCCAAATAAGGAAACTTTATTTTGACAAAACGGCATAAATGGTGATTTATGCGCAAACGACATGTTTTAAGGGTTTAAATGTGTTTTATAAACATATTAAAGGTATTAACATTATGAAATGGAATTTCATAACCACACTTTCTTAAATGGGAAACTTTCTAAAAATGGTAACTTGTGCGAGTAGAGTCATAGGATGCATTTTGGTGTCTTATGTGCATTGAGACACATAAACACAACAATCGTGTCACCAACGATTCGTCGAGTCTCACTAGTCAACAAACACACACTCGGTTGAGCACACCGACACTTGGAGTTGTATGGACTACAACACACCACATGACACATACTTACACCTATATGATCATAGGTGCTTACTAGCAGGACTGCTAGCTATCGCAGTCGCGAACATCACATAAACCGGAACTGCTTCATCAGGTGAGTTCACGGCCCCTTTTTACATTTTCTACCTTTGGGGGAGAAAACATTGCATACAACTGATTTTGATCAACATACATACTTTTGGTTTCATTTGTACATGCTAATATCGTATATACATATGTGTGGCACTCATCCACAAAACTGATAAGTCCTCATTAAACACATCTCGAACCGTTAATAGCGCGTAGCGCTTAGCGTGGTAATTCTGAATAGTACTATTTGGGCCTGACAAGCCCCACTGTTGTGCGCCGTATGGACACCCCCACTGGAGGTTGGAACAGTGCATAATTGACCAATAAACATTGCCATATCTTGTTGGATGGATATGGCGGGAGGCAGCATGTTAGCTTCGGTTTCTAACCCGCATATGATATATAAAATTACAAACAATTACTTTAAACATTGTGATGTTTACTGCTGATACAAACCTGTGCTCTCACCAACCTTTGTGTTGACCCTTTTACTCGCATGTTTTCTCAGGTACCTAAGGCACGAGCACAAGGATAGGATGCTAGGATGGAGTCCCATGCATCAGCTTTAGTGTCTTAGGCAGATTGATAATAATTGGCATTTGTTTTGTTATGTAAAGTTAAATACATAAACCGCTTCCGTACTACTACTCTTTAAGTTTTCAAAACTGATTAAACTTATGCTTCCGCAACTTATAATTACAATGTTGCTTTGATAACTTAAACTTTTTACTTCCGTAACTCTGATTCTACTAAACTGTTTTATCCAAGTTAATGGATGTACGTATGAAACCAGACATGTAGGTCTCGCATCATTGTGTGACCGGAGACTGCGATCCTGATTGGTCTCGCTCGCGCCCCGTTCGCGCCCCGTTCGGGGCGATCCTGATTACATATGTTTACTCAAAACAATGTTTACAATCAAAACCATTCGACGCAAGCATTTAGTCTATGTTACTTAGAATCCTTACTATGTGAATGTGTGCTTTGTGAAATATATTATTCATTATTCATGTGTTATCTATTGCAAACACGATTGAAATACTAGAAGTATGCTAGTATTGAAACTTGTTTGAGAGACTATTATCTATTGCAGACTTAGTTGAAGTATTAGTTATTATACTATTACTGAAACTGGTTTGAGAGAATGTTATCTATTGCAAACTTGAGTTTTGCATGTCTTAGTTTAAGACTTGATCAGTCTTGACTAAGTTATACGTATTAAGCTTGTTTGAGAGAACATTATTGTTATTGTATTCATTCTATGTGCAAACATGTAACCTATACGTGTTTCTCTTCAGATTCTAGATAGTCTAATTGTTATGCATCATTTATTTTTAAACATTTATTTAAACTGTATGTTATACACACCAACTATTCAAATAGTTGACCCAAAACTATTTTTACATATGTAACA
Source organism: Mikania micrantha (assembly GCA_009363875.1). Lineage (NCBI taxonomy): Eukaryota > Viridiplantae > Streptophyta > Magnoliopsida > Asterales > Asteraceae > Mikania > Mikania micrantha. The sequence goes on along the minus strand of SZYD01000446.1, from coordinate 21,772 downwards.
TTTTAAAGTGAAGATATGATGAAGATATAGGATAAGCTAGTGGACCTAGTTAATTGTAAACAAATGTTTCGTAATTTCAAATTGTAATACTTTGTACATCCAAATTCTATAATGGTTGATTTTATTTAAATAAATGTAGTACTTGTTTGTTACAATGATGCTTTAATGATTCATACATATTAATAGCGCCATGCGATAATGAACAATCAAGCTCGCGCCCCGACGTGTTACGCCGTCGGTCGGGGTGTGACATATTTGTATCAGAGCCATGGTTATAGGGATCTAGGTTATTAGAAATGGTGGCCTAGACTATAACTAAACTAACCCCGACCGACGTAAGGAATACTTAGTTTACTAAGCTTGTTTATATAAACTTTATGGTGAAGTGTACTCGCTTCATATTTCCTACAACTTATTGAATGAATCGGACTAGCTAAGAAAACAATCAAGTGAGTATTCATACTCCCTCTTTTAATTTTAGCATATTGGGATGTTACACATGTTTACTCAAAAAATGTTTACAACCAAAACCATTCGATGCACGCGTTTAGTCTATGTTACTTAGAATCCTTACTATGTGAATGTGTGCTTTGTGAAATCTATTATTCAATATTCATGTGTTATCTATTGCAAACACGATTGAAATACTAGATGTTATGCTAGTATTGAAACTTGTTTGAGAGACTATTATCTATTGCAGACTTAGTTGAAGTATTAGTTATTATACTATTACTGAAACTGGTTTGAGAGAATGTTATCTATTGCAAACTTTAGTTTTGCATGTCTTAGTTTAAGACTTGATCAGTCTTGACTAAGTTATACGTATTAAGCTTGTTTGAGAGAACATTATTGTTATTGTATTCATTTTATGTGCAAACATGTAGCCTATACGTGCTTCTCTTCAGATTCTAGATAGTTTAATTCTTATGCATCATTTATTTTTAAACATTTATTTAAACTGTACGTTATACACACCAACTATTCAAATAGTTGACCCAAAACTATTTTTACATATGTAACATTTTAAAGTGAAGATATGATGAAGATATAGGATAAGCTAGTGGACCTAGTTAATTGTAAACAAATGTTTAGTAATTTCAAATTGTAATACTTTGTACATCCAAAATCTATAATGGTTGATTTTATTTAAATAAATGTAGTACTTGTTTGTTACAATGATGCTTTAATGATTCCTACGTATTAATAGCGCCATGCGCTAATGAACAATCAAGCTCGCGCCCCGACGTGTTACGCCGTCGGTCGAGGGGTGACATATTTGTATCAGAGCCATGGTTATAGGGATCTTGGTTATTAGAAATGGTGGCCTTGACTATAACTAAACAAACCCCGACCGACGTAAGGAATACTTAGTTTACTAAGCTTGTTTACATAAACGTTATGGTGAAGTGTACTCGCTTCATATTTCCTACAACTTATTGAATGACTCGGACTAGCTAAGAAAACAATCAAGTGAGTATTCATACTCCCTCTTTTACTTTTAGTATTTTGGGATGTTACATATGTTTACTCAAAACAATGTTTACAATCAAAACCATTCGACGCAAGCGTTTAGTCTATGTTACTTAGAATCCTTACTATGTGAATGTGTGCTTTTGGAAATATATTATTCATTATTCATGTGTTATCTATTGCAAACACGATTGAAATACTAGAGGTATGCTAGTATTGAAACTTGTTTGAGAGACTATTATCTATTGCAGACTTAGTTGAAGTATTAGTTATTATACTATTACTGAAACTGGTTTGAGAGAATGTTATCTATTGCAAACTTGAGTTTTGCATGTCTTAGTTTAAGACTTGATCAGTCTTGACTAAGTTATACGTATTAAGCTTGTTTGAGAGAACATTATTGTTATTGTATTCATTCTATGTGCAAACATGTAACCTATACGTGTTTCTCTTCAGATTCTAGATAGTCTAATTGTTATGCATCATTTATTTTTAAACATTTATTTAAACTGTATGTTATACACACCAACTATTCAAATAGTTGACCCAAAACTATTTTTACATATGTAACATTTTAAAGTGAAGATATGATGAAGATATAGGATAAGCTAGTGGACCTAGTTAATTGTAAACAAATGTTTAGTAATTTCAAATTGTAATACTTTGTACATCCAAATTCTATAATGGTTGATTTTATTTAAATAAATGTAGTACTTGTTTGTTACAATGATGCTTTAATGATTCCTACGTATTAATAGCGCCATGCGCTAATGAACAATCAAGCTCGCGCCCCGACGTGTTACGCCGTCGGTCGAGGTGTGACATATTTGTATTAGAGCCATGGTTATAGGGATCTAGGTTATTAGAAATGGTGGCCTAGACTATAACTAAACTAACCCCGACCGACGTAAGGAATACTTAGTTTACTAAGCTTGTTTATATAAACTTTATGGTGAAGTGTACTCGCTTCATATTTCCTACAACTTATTGAATGACTCGGACTAGCTAAGAAAACAATCAAATGAGTATTCATACTCCCTCTTTTACTTTTAGCATATTGGGATGTTACACATGTTTACTCAAAAAATGTTTACAACCAAAACCATTCGATGCACGCGTTTAGTCTATGTTACTTAGAATCCTCACTATGTGAATGTGTGCTTTGTGAAATCTATTATTCAATATTCATGTGTTATCTGTTGCAAACACGATTGAAATACTAGATGTTATGCTAGTATTGAAACTTGTTTGAGAGACTATTATCTATTGCAGACTTAGTTGAAGTATTAGTTATTATACTATTACTGAAACTGGTTTGAGAGAATGTTATCTATTGCAAACTTTAGTTTTGCATGTCTTAGTTTAAGACTTGATCAGTCTTGACTAAGTTATACGTATTAAGCTTGTTTGAGAGAACATTATTGATATTGTATTCATTTTATGTGCAAACATGTAGCCTATATGTGCTTCTCTTCAGATTCTAGATAGTTTAATTCTTATGCATCATTTATTTTTAAACATTTATTTAAACTGTACGTTATACACACCAACTATTCAAATAGTTGACCCAAAACTATTTTTACATATGTAACATTTTAAAGTGAAGATATGATGAGGATATAGGATAAGCTAGTGGACCTAGTTAATTGTAAACAAATGTTTAGTAATTTCAAATTGTAATACTTTGTACATCCAAATTCTATAATGGTTGATTTTATTTAAATAAATGTAGTACTTGTTTGTTACAATGATGCTTTAATGATTCATACATATTAATAGCGCCATGCGCTAATGAACAATCAAGCTCGCGCCCCGACGTGTTACGCCGTCGGTCGAGGTGTGACATATTTGTATCAGAGCCATGGTTATAGGGATCTTGGTTATTAGAAATGGTGGCCTTGACTATAACTAAACAAACCCCGACCGACGTAAGGAATACTTAGTTTACTAAGCTTGTTTACATAAACGTTATGGTGAAGTGTACTCGCTTCATATTTCCTACAACTTATTGAATGACTCGGACTAGCTAAGAAAACAATCAAGTGAGTATTCATACTCCCTCTTTTACTTTTAGTATATTGGGATGTTACATATGTTTACTCAAAACAATGTTTACAATCAAAACCATTCGACGCAAGCTTTTAGTCTATGTTACTTAGAATCCTTACTATGTGAATGTGTGCTTTGTGAAATATATTATTCATTATTCATGTGTTATCTATTGCAAACACGATTGAAATACTAGAAGTATGCTAGTATTGAAACTTGTTTGAGAGACTATTATCTATTGCAGACTTAGTTGAAGTATTAGTTATTATACTATTACTGAAACTGGTTTGAGAGAATGTTATCTATTGCAAACTTAAGTTTTGCATGTCTTAGTTTAAGACTTGATCAGTCTTGACTAAGTCATACGTATTAAGCTTGTTTGAGAGAACATTATTGCTATTGTATTCATTCTATGTGCAAACATGTAACCTATACGTGTTTCTCTTCAGATTCTAGATAGTCTAATTGTTATGCATCATTTATTTTTAAACATTTATTTAAAATGTATGTTATACACACCAACTATTCAAATAGTTGACCCAAAACTATTTTTACATATGTAACATTTTAAAGTGAAGATATGATGAAGATATAGGATAAGCTAGTGGACCTAGTTAATTGTAAACAAATGTTTAGTAATTTCAAATTGTAATACTTTGTACATCCAAATTCTATAATGGTTGATTTTATTTAAATAAATGTAGTACTTGTTTGTTACAATGATGCTTTAATGATTCCTACGTATTAATAGCGCCATGCGCTAATGAACAATCAAGCTCGCGCCCCGACGTGTTACGCCGTCGGTCGAGGTGTGACATATTTGTATCAGAGCCATGGTTATAGGGATCTTGGTTATTAGAAATGGTGGCCTTGACTATAACTAAACAAACCCCGACCGACGTAAGGAATACTTAGTTTACTAAGCTTGTTTACATAAACGTTATGGTGAAGTGTACTCGCTTCATATTTCCTACAACTTATTGAATGACTCGGACTAGCTAAGAAAACAATCAAGTGAGTATTCATACTCCCTCTTTTACTTTTAGTATTTTGGGATGTTACATATGTTTACTCAAAACAATGTTTACAATCAAAACCATTCGACGCAAGCTTTTAGTCTATGTTACTTAGAATCCTTACTATGTGAATGTGTGCTTTGTGAAATATATTATTCATTATTCATGTGTTATCTATTGCAAACACGATTGAAATACTAGAAGTATGCTAGTATTGAAACTTGTTTGAGAGACTATTATCTATTGCAGACTTAGTTGAAGTATTAGTTATTATACTATTACTGAAACTGGTTTGAGAGAATGTAATCTATTGCAAACTTGAGTTTTGCATGTCTTAGTTTAAGACTTGATCAGTCTTAACTAAGTCATACGTATTAAGCTTGTTTGAGAGAACATTATTGCTATTGTATTCATTCTATGTGCAAACATGTAACCTATACGTGTTTCTCTTCAGATTCTAGATAGTCTAATTGTTATGCATCATTTATTTTTAAACATTTATTTAAAATGTATGTTATACACACCAACTATTCAAATAGTTGACCCAAAACTATTTTTACATATGTAACATTTTAAAGTGAAGATATGATGAAGATATAGGATAAGCTAGTGGACCTAGTTAATTGTAAACAAATGTTTAGTAATTTCAAATTGTAATACTTTGTACATCCAAATTCTATAATGGTTGATTTTATTTAAATAAATGTAGTACTTGTTTGTTACAATGATGCTTTAATGATTCATACATATTAATAGCGCCATGCGCTAATGAACAATCAAGCTCGCGCCCCGACGTGTTACGCCGTCGGTCGAGGTGTGACATATTTGTATCAGAGCCATGGTTATAGGGATCTTGGTTATTAGAAATGGTGGCCTTGACTATAACTAAACAAACCCCGAACGACGTAAGGAATACTTAGTTTACTAAGCTTGTTTACATAAACGTTATGGTGAAGTGTACTCGCTTCATATTTCCTACAACTTATTGAATGACTCGGACTAGCTAAGAAAACAATCAAGTGAGTATTCATACTCCCTCTTTTACTTTTAGTATTTTGGGATGTTACATATGTTTACTCAAAACAATGTTTACAATCAAAACCATTCGACGCAAGCTTTTAGTCTATGTTACTTAGAATCCTTACTATGTGAATGTGTGCTTTGTGAAATATATTATTCATTATTCATGTGTTATCTATTGCAAACACGATTGAAATACTAGAAGTATGCTAGTATTGAAACTTGTTTGAGAGACTATTATCTATTGCAGACTTAGTTGAAGTATTAGTTATTATACTATTACTGAAACTGGTTTGATAGAATGTTATCTATTGCAAACTTGAGTTTTGCATGTTTTAGTTTAAGACTTGATCAGTCTTGACTAAGTCATACGTATTAAGCTTGTTTGAGAGAACATTATTGCTATTGTATTCATTCTATGTGCAAACATGTAACCTATACGTGTTTCTCTTCAGATTCTAGATAGTCTAATTGTTATGCGTCATTTATTTTTAAACATTTATTTAAAATGTATGTTATACACACCAACTATTCAAATAGTTGACCCAAAACTATTTTTACATATGTAACATTTTAAAGTGAAGATATGATGAAGATATAGGATAAGCTAGTGGACCTAGTTAATTGTAAACAAATGTTTAGTAATTTCAAATTGTAATACTTTGTACATCCAAATTCTATAATGGTTGATTTTATTTAAATAAATGTAGTACTTGTTTGTTACAATGATGCTTTAATGATTCCTACGTATTAATAGCGCCATGCGCTAATGAACAATCAAGCTCGCGCCCCGACGTGTTACGCCGTCGGTCGAGGTGTGACATATTTGTATCAGAGCCATGGTTATAGGGATCTTGGTTATTAGAAATGGTGGCCTTGACTATAACTAAACAAACCCCGACCGACGTAAGGAATACTTAGTTTACTAAGCTTGTTTACATAAACGTTATGGTGAAGTGTACTCGCTTCATATTTCCTACAACTTATTGAATGACTCGGACTAGCTAAGAAAACAATCAAGTGAGTATTCATACTCCCTCTTTTACTTTTAGTATATTGGGATGTTACATATGTTTACTCAAAACAATGTTTACAATCAAAACCATTCGACGCAAGCTTTTAGTCTATGTTACTTAGAATCCTTACTATGTGAATGTGTGCTTTGTGAAATATATTATTCATTATTCATGTGTTATCTATTGCAAACACGATTGAAATACTAGAAGTATGCTAGTATTGAAACTTGTTTGAGAGACTATTATCTATTGCAGACTTAGTTGAAGTATTAGTTATTATACTATTACTGAAACTGGTTTGAGAGAATGTTATCTATTGCAAACTTAAGTTTTGCATGTCTTAGTTTAAGACTTGATCAGTCTTGACTAAGTCATACGTATTAAGCTTGTTTGAGAGAACATTATTGCTATTGTATTCATTCTATGTGCAAACATGTAACCTATACGTGTTTCTCTTCAGATTCTAGATAGTCTAATTGTTATGCATCATTTATTTTTAAACATTTATTTAAAATGTATGTTATACACACCAACTATTCAAATAGTTGACCCAAAACTATTTTTACATATGTAACATTTTAAAGTGAAGATATGATGAAGATATAGGATAAGCTAGTGGACCTAGTTAATTGTAAACAAATGTTTAGTAATTTCAAATTGTAATACTTTGTACATCCAAATTCTATAATGGTTGATTTTATTTAAATAAATGTAGTACTTGTTTGTTACAATGATGCTTTAATGATTCCTACGTATTAATAGCGCCATGCGCTAATGAACAATCAAGCTCGCGCCCCGACGTGTTACGCCGTCGGTCGAGGTGTGACATATTTGTATCAGAGCCATGGTTATAGGGATCTTGGTTATTAGAAATGGTGGCCTTGACTATAACTAAACAAACCCCGACCGACGTAAGGAATACTTAGTTTACTAAGCTTGTTTACATAAACGTTATGGTGAAGTGTACTCGCTTCATATTTCCTACAACTTATTGAATGACTCGGACTAGCTAAGAAAACAATCAAGTGAGTATTCATACTCCCTCTTTTACTTTTAGTATTTTGGGATGTTACATATGTTTACTCAAAACAATGTTTACAATCAAAACCATTCGACGCAAGCTTTTAGTCTATGTTACTTAGAATCCTTACTATGTGAATGTGTGCTTTGTGAAATATATTATTCATTATTCATGTGTTATCTATTGCAAACACGATTGAAATACTAGAAGTATGCTAGTATTGAAACTTGTTTGAGAGACTATTATCTATTGCAGACTTAGTTGAAGTATTAGTTATTATACTATTACTGAAACTGGTTTGAGAGAATGTTATCTATTGCAAACTTGAGTTTTGCATGTCTTAGTTTAAGACTTGATCAGTCTTGACTAAGTCATACGTATTAAGCTTGTTTGAGAGAACATTATTGCTATTGTATTCATTCTATGTGCAAACATGTAACCTATACGTGTTTCTCTTCAGATTCTAGATAGTCTAATTCTTATGCATCATTTATTTTTAAACATTTATTTAAAATGTATGTTATACACACCAACTATTCAAATAGTTGACCCAAAACTATTTTTACATATGTAACATTTTAAAGTGAAGATATGATGAAGATATAGGATAAGCTAGTGGACCTAGTTAATTGTAAACAAATGTTTAGTAATTTCAAATTGTAATACTTTGTACATCCAAATTCTATAATGGTTGATTTTATTTAAATAAATGTAGTACTTGTTTGTTACAATGATGCTTTAATGATTCATACATGTTAATAGCGCCATGCGCTAATGAACAATCAAGCTCGCGCCCCGACGTGTTACGCCGTCGGTCGAGGTGTGACATATTTGTATCAGAGCCATGGTTATAGGGATCTTGGTTATTAGAAATGGTGGCCTTGACTATAACTAAACAAACCCCGAACGACGTAAGGAATACTTAGTTTACTAAGCTTGTTTACATAAACGTTATGGTGAAGTGTACTCGCTTCATATTTCCTACAACTTATTGAATGACTCGGACTAGCTAAGAAAACAATCAAGTGAGTATTCATACTCCCTCTTTTACTTTTAGTATTTTGGGATGTTACATATGTTTACTCAAAACAATGTTTACAATCAAAACCATTCGACGCAAGCTTTTAGTCTATGTTACTTAGAATCCTTACTATGTGAATGTGTGCTTTGTGAAATATATTATTCATTATTCATGTGTTATCTATTGCAAACACGATTGAAATACTAGAAGTATGCTAGTATTGAAACTTGTTTGAGAGACTATTATCTATTGCAGACTTAGTTGAAGTATTAGTTATTATACTATTACTGAAACTGGTTTGAGAGATTGTTATCTATTGCAAACTTGAGTTTTGCATGTCTTAGTTTAAGACTTGATCAGTCTTGACTAAGTCATACGTATTAAGCTTGTTTGAGAGAACATTATTGCTATTGTATTCATTCTATGTGCAAACATGTAACCTATACGTGTTTCTCTTCAGTATCTAGATAGTCTAATTGTTATGCATCATTTATTTTTAAACATTTATTTAAAATGTATGTTATACACACCAACTATTCAAATAGTTGACCCAAAACTATTTTTACATATGTAACATTTTAAAGTGAAGATATGATGAAGATATAGGATAAGCTAGTGGACCTAGTTAATTGTAAACAAATGTTTAGTAATTTCAAATTGTAATACTTTGTACATCCAAATTCTATAATGGTTGATTTTATTTAAATAAATGTAGTACTTGTTTGTTACAATGATGCTTTAATGATTCATACATATTAATAGCGCCATGCGCTAATGAACAATCAAGCTCGCGCCCCGACGTGTTACGCCGTCGGTCGAGGTGTGACATATTTGTATCAGAGCCATGGTTATAGGGATCTTGGTTATTAGAAATGGTGGCCTTGACTATAACTAAACAAACCCCGAACGACGTAAGGAATACTTAGTTTACTAAGCTTGTTTACATAAACGTTATGGTGAAGTGTACTCGCTTCATATTTCCTACAACTTATTGAATGACTCGGACTAGCTAAGAAAACAATCAAGTGAGTATTCATACTCCCTCTTTTACTTTTAGTATTTTGGGATGTTACATATGTTTACTCAAAACAATGTTTACAATCAAAACCATTCGACGCAAGCTTTTAGTCTATGTTACTTAGAATCCTTACTATGTGAATGTGTGCTTTGTGAAATATATTATTCATTATTCATGTGTTATCTATTGCAAACACGATTGAAATACTAGAAGTATGCTAGTATTGAAACTTGTTTGAGAGACTATTATCTATTGCAGACTTAGTTGAAGTATTAGTTATTATACTATTACTGAAACTGGTTTGATAGAATGTTATCTATTGCAAACTTGAGTTTTGCATGTTTTAGTTTAAGACTTGATCAGTCTTGACTAAGTCATACGTATTAAGCTTGTTTGAGAGAACATTATTGCTATTGTATTCATTCTATGTGCAAACATGTAACCTATACGTGTTTCTCTTCAGATTCTAGATAGTCTAATTGTTATGCATCATTTATTTTTAAACATTTATTTAAAATGTATGTTATACACACCAACTATTCAAATAGTTGACCCAAAACTATTTTTACATATGTAACATTTTAAAGTGAAGATATGATGAAGATATATGATAAGCTAGTGGACCTAGTTAATTGTAAACAAATGTTTAGTAATTTCAAATTGTAATACTTTGTACATCCAAATTCTATAATGGTTGATTTTATTTAAATAAATGTAGTACTTGTTTGTTACAATGATGCTTTAATGATTCCTACATATTAATAACGCCATGCGCTAATGAACAATCAAGCTCGCGCCCCGACGTGTTACGCCGTCGGTCGAGGTGTGACATATTTGTATCAGAGCCATGGTTATAGGGATCTTGGTTATTAGAAATGGTGGCCTTGACTATAACTAAACAAACCCCGAACGACGTAAGGAATACTTAGTTTACTAAGCTTGTTTACATAAACGTTATGGTGAAGTGTACTCGCTTCATATTTCCTACAACTTATTGAATGACTCGGACTAGCTAAGAAAACAATCAAGTGAGTATTCATACTCCCTCTTTTACTTTTAGTATTTTGGGATGTTACATATGTTTACTCAAAACAATGTTTACAATCAAAACCATTCGACGCAAGCTTTTAGTCTATGTTACTTAGAATCCTTACTATGTGAATGTGTGCTTTGTGAAATATATTATTCATTATTCATGTGTTATCTATTGCAAACACGATTGAAATACTAGAAGTATGCTAGTATTGAAACTTGTTTGAGAGACTATTATCTATTGCAGACTTAGTTGAAGTATTAGTTATTATACTATTACTGAAACTGGTTTGATAGAATGTTATCTATTGCAAACTTGAGTTTTGCATGTTTTAGTTTAAGACTTGATCAGTCTTGACTAAGTCATACGTATTAAGCTTGTTTGAGAGAACATTATTGCTATTGTATTCATTCTATGTGCAAACATGTAACCTATACGTGTTTCTCTTCAGATTCTAGATAGTCTAATTGTTATGCATCATTTATTTTTAAACATTTATTTAAAATGTATGTTATACACACCAACTATTCAAATAGTTGACCCAAAACTATTTTTACATATGTAACATTTTAAAGTGAAGATATGATGAAGATATATGATAAGCTAGTGGACCTAGTTAATTGTAAACAAATGTTTAGTAATTTCAAATTGTAATACTTTGTACATCCAAATTCTATAATGGTTGATTTTATTTAAATAAATGTAGTACTTGTTTGTTACAATGATGCTTTAATGATTCCTACATATTAATAACGCCATGCGCTAATGAACAATCAAGCTCGCGCCCCGACGTGTTACGCCGTCGGTCGAGGTGTGACATATTTGTATCAGAGCCATGGTTATAGGGATCTAGGTTATTAGAAATGGTGGCCTAGACTATAACTAAACTAACCCCGACCGACGTAAGGAATACTTAGTTTACTAAGCTTGTTTATATAAACGTTATGGTGAAGTGTACTCGCTTCATATTTCCTACAACTTATTGAATGACTCGGACTAGCTAAGAAAACAATCAAGTGAGTATTCATACTCCCTCTTTTACTTTTAGCATATTGGGATGTTACATATGTTTACTCAAAAAAATATTTACAATCAAAACCATTCGATGCAAGCGTTTAGTCTATGTTACTTAGAATCCTTACTATGTGTCACACCCCGAGCCGACGGGGTAGGATCGGAATCCCCGTCGGGCGGAAGGTTCCCGGGGCGCGATATCGTGAGTGATAATCGGAAGTGATCAGATTGTTCACATTGCACATGATATAAATGAGAATTATTAAATATAATAAAATTACAAAGTTAAATTACATCAGTATCGTTTATAATTTAACAATGTAAATCTATTGTAAACATCATAAAATGACTATCTTGTGTTTACACAAGATATACAGAATAAATTGTATAATGATGTCTTCAAAAGTATGCAGGTCCAAAATACTAAGTCTTCTATCTGAAGTCCTAGTCCAAAAGAAATGACTTCTTAATTGACCTGTTCGTCACCTGAGAAGTCATGCAAAATAAAAGTCAACACATGGTTGGTGAGTTCATGTAGTTTAGTATTTGAAAATGATTTGAAACTGATCTGAACATGATTTGAAAATGATTTGAAAACCTCCTTTGGTAAAGACCCTAACCTCATTAACTCCACATGTAATATCCGAATCGGTATGCTTATATATAGGGCATATGTAGGGTCGAACTTACCGCCCGCCCAGCCACCGTCCCACCACATACTAATCCGTATATGACACTGTTATTAATGATAATCAAGCATTTTTACCCTACCATTTACCCATGACTCTTCTGTTTGTCGTCCCTGTAATTACAATCATTTGAAATCCATGTTGATTTCATAAGTTCATCACACAATATGATCAACCATAGTAATTGTATAAACAGTTATAAATGCTTAATTTAATAAATAAATAAACATTTAATAAAATCTAAGTCCTAATGATTGGGGCCTGTGGTCATACTCGAGTAGACTAGTCTGTCAATCAAGGTACTTAGTAGTTAGGGAAACTGTAAATATCCTCAAACATACGACCTGCAAGTCAAACGGTCTAGCTAGGACTTCTTGAAATGCAGGATTTTATGTTTCGTCAATGTTTTTGGCGTATGCTATCTCTGATATTTCCCAGGCTTTCCCTTGAAAATGATTTATTGATTCGTCTGATTCTGTCACAAGATGTACTTGATGCGTTGATCATAGAATACTAGATTCATTGATCGATTGTACACTTGATTCATTATTCAACAAACACTTGGTTTGTAGAACATTGAATGTTGTCTTTGCAAAGATTGTTTTGTTTGATTTCTTGAAGTCCCACACTTGTTTGTCAAAATGTTTGATTTGATTTCCTTGAATTCACCCACTTGATTTGTCAAAAATGTTCTATTTGATTTGTTGAAAACACCCACTTGATCCGTCAAAATGTTTCGTTTGATCCCTTGAACTCACCCACTTGTTTTGTCAAAATGTTTAGTTTGATTTGTTGGAAATGTTTTGATTTGTTGAAATGTTTAGTTTAACTTGATTATTCACTTAATTTATAAGTGAATAAGTTTAGTAAACCTGCATAAAATCTTCCTAGACATGGTCTAGGATAACATTTATATATATGTAAAACATATAAATTTAAAAACATTTAAGTAAACAATTTAAATAAACAGTTTACGCATGCTTCTCAGCCCCGCGTTTTAAAACAAAAATGTTTGAAAAGGGGCAATGAACTCACCTGTGCTGCTATGTAAATGATCTACACAAAATGCGCTCTCTTGTTTGTAGCTAGGTTTCTTCAGTTCCTGATTTATTTTAATAGAATTCGAATACAATAAGTATGTATAGTAGTCGTTGTGCCTAAGGTTTGGGTCTTGTTGTGCGTGCAACTAAGTGTCTTAGTACTAAGTGTATCTAAGATCTACTCTATCTTAATTACCCTTCTTATGATCCCAAATCCCATGATTAGTTATAATAGCTTACTTTTATATTTTAGAAAATTTCGGCAGAGTTTCCTTTATTTTATGTTTGAAATCCAGAAAAATTTTCATTGTCTATTTTATAACAAAGTCCCAATTCAATCAATTCAAATAAATATTTAAACCAAAGCATTACAATTAATCTTTTATAACAAAAATTTAACTAAAAGAAAACGGTGCCATTATAATTCACATTTCAAACTAATTAAAACTTTAGAAGTTATTAAACAAACTCTTATAAATTCACCATGTCTTTTCCCTTAATTGATACATCATTATTTGAATTTGAATAAACTTTGAATATATGATGGACTCAATTAAGTCCCATTGGGCCCACTTTCCAAATCGATCGTTATTCGAGCCCGTGAATGATCCCATGTAGGTAGTTACACAACTAAGTTAATGGGCATTCATAACATGACTATGTATGACTTGCATGTTCCTTAGGATTCCCATGCACACACGTAAATTTAATAACTCGTGCATGTTTATTATGTGATCAACTTTTCATGAAATACTAGATTCAATGGTCCACTAATCATCCCCTAGGTTATAACATTAGTTTCATTGATCCTAGTCCCATCTCGACTTCATTAAACTATTTCTAAACTTTGCATGAAGTCCAGGGCAGCGAACCTATGCTATGTTGGCCTAGGGTTCGGCTCCTTTGGTGTTAGACGAACCCATAAAGTTCTGTCCATCATGGTTCGTCCAGCTCCTAGGGTTCGTTCACTTTGGGTTCGTGGGTTGCATGGCCATGGTTCGGCCATGCAAGGTTCGGTTCCTAGGGTTCGCTCATGAGTAGTTGGAACCACAGGTTCGCTGCAGGGTTCGGTTGCAGGGGCTACAGGTTCGGTGCAGAGATCATGCAGGGTTCGGCTGCATCATGTGGGTTCGTGTAGGGTTCGGCCAGCGAACCTGTATCATCAACCAGTTCCTTAGCCCCACGAACCTGCAACTTCTTTCCTTTTCTCATTCAAATCTGTTACAACACAAATCCTACTCTCTTTCTAGTTGATTACTTGTGTTATCTAAGTGTTTACTAGTGTGTAAAATGGCTACAACATCAATAAAACCCTAAGGGTCGTAACATACTATAAAACCGAATTTAAAGTGGTCATTTACCTCCAATTTCGTGGATGCAAACACAAATAAGTTGTACTTTCTTGATCTACGCAACAAGAGGAACGTATTGCTTCTGAGAACACTCGAATCCGCTGAGAAATGGCTAAGATCTTGTAGAGAGAAGTTGAGAGAAAAATCCTTGTAGAGAGAGAAAGGAGGTAGACGAAAATGAGAGAGGTATTGGGTCTTGGTGGTGTTGTTGGAGCCTTAATGGCTCATTAAATGTTTAGGAAAATACCCGGTTGCTCGGTCTCGTTCGGTTTCGCGTAATGTGCCGGTTTCGCGTGGTTTTCGCGGCGAAACGATACGATTATAAAATAGAATTAAGTCAATTATTTTAGGTTGTGATTCCTAATAAATTAACTAATATCTTTTATTTATTTAAATTTAAAAATATTAAATTACTGTTTAAATCGAAATGTACGGTCGTCGAGCGTATTCGTTCGAATCGTCACTCGTACAAACACGACGATAACTATACTTTTCAATCTTGTTTTCTAATTATTGAACATCATTCAGAACGTTAAACTTTCATATATATATTCGTACAGATCGTCACCTATACGAATAACCCGTCAATTTAGCATTCACATAACAATATTCGTGTGTTTTGTTCTGTAAAGCCTCACATACGCTTATACATAATAAAATTCTAACTAATAATCACCTGATGGTTCTGTGTTGCCAGATTATCATCTGACTCAAGAACCCTTGTTATGAACTGTGTTTCTGCTAATTGTTTCTGAATTTGTTCTATGAATACACAAAATGACAATGATAAATGATATGAATAGTGAAACATACAGAAATGTATATGATTCGTACCTGTTTTAGTTCATGATACTGTTTAAGATCACTGTTCCGGTGGCGGTTCCGGCACTGATGTTACATTCTCCCATTCTTAGAGAAATTTCGTCCCGAAATTTAAGAGTTGTTATCAGGTACAGCTTCCTCTTCAAACAGTTGGGGATACTTTAACTTCATGTGATCTTCACGTTCCCAAGTGAACTCGGGCCCGCGTCTTGAATTCCATTGAATCTTTACAATAGGAATACGGCTTCGCCTCAGTTGTTTAACCTTGCGATCCATAATCTCTAAGGGTTCTTCAATGAAATGTAACTATTCATCGACCTGAATCTCTTCGATTGAAATGACGAGAGACTCGTCAGCAAGGCATTTCTTTAGATTTGAGACGTGAAGCACGTCATGCACACCACTGAGTTCATCTGGTAATCTCAGTCGATAAGCTACAGGACCAATACGCTCGATTATCTCGAACGGTCCCACGTATCTGGGTGCTAATTTGCCTTTCTTTCCAAAGCGTACAACGCCTTTCCATGGGGATACCTTCAACATGACACGGTCTCCCACTTGGAATTCCAACGGCTTGCGTCGTTTGTCGGCGTAACTCTTTTGTCTGCTCCTTGTAGCTTGTAGTCTTCTTTGAATCTGAGCTATCTTGTCAGTGGTTTCCTGAATAAGTTCTGGCCCAGTTATTCGGTTGTCTCCAATTTCAATCCAACAGATCGGTGATCGACATTTCCGGCCATAAAGAGCCTCGAATGGTGCACATCTGATACTGCTGTGGTAACTGTTATTGTAGGAGAACTCAATCAGTGGCAAATGGGAGTCCCAATTCCCACCGAAGTCCAATACACAGGTTCTTAACATATCTTCTAGGGTTTGAATAGTATGTTCGCTTTGACCATCCGTTTGTGGGTGGTAAGCTGTACTCAGATTTAATTGTGTCCCCAAAGATTTCTGCAGTGATTGCCAGAACCTGGATGTGAATCTGCTATCTCTATCAGAGATAATAGACAATGGCACACCGTGACGTACCACTATCTCATTAATGTATAATCTCGCCAGTTTATCCATGGTGAAGTTCTCACGCATTGGCAAGAAGTGAGCAGATTTTGTTAAACGGTCAATGATCACCCAAATTGTATCGTGACCACTGGAAGTGCGGGGTAGCTTGGTAATGAAGTCCATAGCTACTTATTCCCACTTCCAGAGTGGAATCTCAGGCTGCTCCAATAGACCGGACGGTCTTTGGTGTTCCGCCTTTACCTTCGCACACGTTAGACATTGACCGACGTATTCGGCTATGTCCTTCTTCATTCCAGGCCACCAATAAAATCCACGCAAGTCTTGGTACATCTTATCAGCACCTGGATGAACAGAGTATTTAGTCTTGTGTGCTTCATCGAAGATAAGTTTCCTCAATTCATCTACCGCCGGTATCCATACACGTTCCCGGTAGTAGATCATTCCGTCAGGCTTCGTGTCAAACTGTTTCTCTGCTCCGCAATCAAGTTCTTTCTTCAGATTATCTCGGTCAAGTGCTTCTTGTTGCGCTTGAATAATCTTGTCATTTAAACTGATCTGCACGGTTATCCCCATTGCTCTAACATGTAGGGGTTTGACTCGTTCCTTCCGGCTCAAGGCGTCAGCTACAACGTTCGCCTTTCCCGGATGGTACTTGATCACACAATCGTAGTCATTCATAAGTTGAACCCAACGGCGTTGTCGCACGTTGAGATCCTTCTGATCAAAGATGTGCTGCAGACTTTTGTGATCTGTGAATATAGTACACTTGGTGCCATATAAGTAATGTCTCCAAATCTTCAAGGCGAAGATTACTGCTCCCAGTTCAAGATCATGAGTAGTGTAGTTCTTCTCATGAACCTTAAACTGTCTTGATGCATAGGCTATGACTTTGTCCCGTTGCATCAGTACGCAACCAAGTCCTTGATGGGATGCATCACAGTATATCACAAAGTCATCACATCCTTCTGGAAGAGATAGGATTGGAGCATTACATAATTTCTGTTTCAAAGTCTGAAAAGCATCTTCCTGTTTCTGCTCCCAGACAAACGGTTCACTTTTCTGGGTTAACTTAGTGAGTGGTAGAGCTATCTTAGAAAAATTCGAGACGAACCTTCTATAATAACCCGCCAATCCCAGAAAAGACCGTATCTCCGTCGGTGTCTTCGGAGTATCCCAGTTCTATATCGCCTCGATCTTGGCAGGATCAACGTGTATTCCTTCGCTGTTGACTATACATGACGCAGGAATTGAACTTCTCTTAGCCAGAATTCACATTTAGAGAATTTAGCATAGAGTTGTTCTTTCTTCAACAGTTCCAAGATCTTTTTAATATGTTGCTCATGTTCTGTCTTGGTCTTGGAATAAATCAATATGTCATCAATGAAAATGTAACAGCCGGCCGTACTGGATATTGTCCGCTCTGCCCCACCGGGCTCACGGATTTGCTTTTGGTTACCCGGGTGAAAACTTCCCAGGGAGGTTACCCATCCCTGGATTGCTGCCACCTGAGCACGCTTAACTGTGGAGTTTTCATGTGTTCCACAGCTAACTAAGCCCAAAACGCGTCCAATAGAGAAGGTCTCCACTCCCTCTTATAAGGAAGTTTCGTTCCCCTTACTCAACCCATGTGGGATTAGCCAGCCGCGCTGGAGTGGAATTCCTCCCCCACTGGGGAATCAGCGTCCCCGCTGATCACATGGATTCGGCCCCTGTCTTTGATACCATCTGTAACAGCCGCCGTATTGGATATTGTCCGCTCTGCCCCACCGGGCTCACGGATTTGCTTTTGGTTACCCGGGTGAAAACTTCCCAGGGAGGTCACCCATCCCTGGATTGCTGCCACCTGAGCACGCTTAACTGTGGAGTTTTCATGTGCTCCACAGCCAACTAAGCCCAAAACGCGTCCAATAGAGAAGGTCTCCACTCCCTCTTATAAGGAAGTTTCGTTCCCCTTACTCAACCCATGTGGGATTAGCCAGCCGCGCTGGAATGGAATTCATCTGTCACACCCCGAGCCGGCGGGGTAGGATCGGAGTCCCCGTCGGGCGGAAGGTTCCCGGGGCGCGATATCGGGAGTGATAACCTGAAGTGATCAGATTGTTTAAATTGCACATGATATAAATGAGAAATGCTAAATAAAATAGAATTACAAAGTTAAATTACATCAGTAACGTTTATAATTTAACAATGTAAATCTATTGTAAACATCATAAAATGACTATCTTGTATTTACACAAGATATAAAAAATAAATTGTATAATGATGTCTTCAAAAGTATGCAGGTCCAAAATACTAGTCTGCTATATGAAGTCCTAGTCCGAACGAAATGACTTCCTAGTTGACCTGTTCGTCACCTGAGAAGTCATGCAAAAAGATCAAGTCAACACATGGTTGGTGAGTTCATATAGTTTTAGTAGTTGAAAATGATTTGAAAACTTCCTTTGGTAAAGACCCTAACCTCATTAACACCACATGTAATATCCACATCGGTATGCTTATATATAGGGCATATGTAAGGGACAAGCCCTAGCCAACATCCCACCACATACTAATATGCATATGACACTGCTGTTAATGACAATTAAGCATTTTTACCCTTAACACAATCCCATAAGTTCTTCTGTTTGTTGTCCCTGTCCTTACAATCATTTGAAATCCATATTGATTTCACAAGTTCATGACACAATATGATCAACCACACAATTGTATAAACAGTTATAAATGCTTAATTAAGCAAGTAAGTAAACATTTAATAAAATCTAAATCCTTATGATTGGGGCCTTTGGTCATACTCGAGTAGACTAGTCTGTCAATCTAGGTACTTAGTAGTTAGGGAATTCTGTAAATATCCTCAAACATATGACCTACAAGTCAATCAGTCTAGCTAGAACTTCTTGAAATATAGGATTTCTGGATTCAATGTGTTGGCATATGTTATCTCTGATATTTCCATACTATCCCTTAAAAATGATTTAATGATTCGTCTGATTATGTCACAAGATGTACTACTTGATGTGTTGATCATAGAATACAAGATTCATTGATCGATTGTACACTTGATTCGTTATTCAACAAACACTTGGTTTGTAGAACATTGAATGTTGTCTTTGCAAATTGTTTTATTGATGTCTTGATGTCCCACACTTGTTTTGTCAAAATGTTTGATTTGATTCCTTGAATTCAACCACTTGATTTGTCAAAATGTTTGATTTGATTCCTTGAACTCACACCCTTGTTTTGTCAAAATGTTTGATTTGATTCCTTGAACTCACACCCTTGTTTTGTCAAAATGTCTAGTTTGATTTGTTTGAAATGTTTTGATTTGTTGAAATGTTTAGTTTAACTCGATTACTCACTTAATTTATAAGTAAATCGGTTAGTAAACCTGCATAAAATCTTCCTAGACATGGTCTAGGATAACATTTATATATATGTAAAACATGTAAATTTAAAAGCATTTAAGTAAACAATTTAAATAAACAGTTTACGCATGCTTCTCAGCCCCGCGTTTTAAAACAAAATGTTAGAAAAGGGGCAATGAACTCACCTGTGTTGCTATGTAATTTGATGTAACACAAAATGCGCGCTCCTATATGTAGGCTAAATTTCTTCAGTTCCTGAGTTATTTTATAAAAATTCGAATATAATAAGTACGCATAGTAGTCGTCGTGCCTAAAACTTTGAGTATTGTTGTGTGTGCAACTAAGTGTCTTAGTACTAGGTGTATCTAAGATCTAATCAATCCTAGTTACCCTTTTAGATCCCAATCCCATGTTGAGTTACAATACTTACTTTTAAATTTTTAGAAAATTTCGGCAGAGTTTCCTTTATTTTCGTTTAAAATCCAGACAACTAAGTTGCCTAATTATAACAAAGTCCCAATTCAATCAATTAATAATTATTTACACCAAAGCATTACAATTAATCCTTTATAACAAAATTTAACTAAAGGAAAACAATGCAAATTTATAATTCATATTTAAATTTTAAACAAGACTTTTAAATCCACAACCTTTAAATTTTTATTAACAACATCATAATTTAAATAAACTTTGAATAAGTTATGGACTTAATTAAGTCTCATTGGGCCCGCTTAGGCCCAATTTGATTATCCTTGATTCAAATTGGATCGTTATTCCAACTCCTGTATGTTCCCATGTAGATAGTTCCACACTAAGTTAATGAGCATTAATTGACATAACCCATTAACCTATTTAAGTTAGTTATCCATGCTAGCCTAATGATCATGGTGTGGTAATTTTGTCTAATACCCTTACATTACCCTCTCATGCACACCCACTTCAAATCTCATTTCATGCATGAGCTTGCACATGCATTTTCCCATGCATCCTTGCACTTATGATCAATTTCTCATGCAATTGTTATATTTAGTGGTCCACAATCCATTCCCTAGTTTATAACATTAATCTCATTGATCATAGGTCCATACTAACCTCTTTAAACCATTCCTAAGTTCGATATGTGATCCAGGGCAGCGAACCTATTGCCCAAAACCCATAGGTTCGGCTAAGTTGATCCAGAGGTTCGGCAGTGGCAACAGCTCAACGAACCCTTAAGGTTCGTCTGCCATAAGAGAGTTCGTGATTGATGGTTCATCAGTCTAGGTTCGTGAGTTTCGCAGCAGGGTTCGTTGCTCACGACTACAGGGTTCGGCTGAAAGGTATGGGTTCGTGGTGCTATGGTTCAGCCAAGGATGGTTCGCCAGAGATTCCAGGTTCGTGGACAAGGTACGGTGTACAAACAACAGGGTTCGTGACTGGAACTAGCAGGGTTCGTAGCAGAAGCCATGCAGGGTTCGGCTGCTCCATATGGGTTCGTGTAGGTTCGGCCAGCGAACCTGTCTTCTTCGATCAGCCCCTTGCTCTGCGAACCTGCAACATTTCTTCCTTGTTTGCGGCTACAATCTGTTATAACCCATTCCTAACAATACCTAACTTCTATACACTTTCATCTAAGCAGTTTTTAAGTGTTGAGTATCGATCTTGATATCAAAATCTCCTAAGTCGTGAACACCCTAATAAAACCGAAAATAAACAAACTTTTACCTTAGATTTCGTCGATGGAAATTTGAAATACTTTACTTCCGTGATCTACGTGTTTTGAGAACGTCTTGACACCTAGAACACTTGAATCCAACAAGATTTAAGCCTCCA